>CM062809.1:883655540-883919359 GCA_031772625.1 Pinus tabuliformis | reverse complement strand
AATAAATTATCACCCAAGTACTGTGGTCTTTACAAGGCGTTCCAAAAGATTGGTACTATGGCATAGAAATTGGAGTTGCCTACATCTTGCCGAGTACACCCAGTTTTCCATGTTTCATGCTTAGAGAAGGTTATAGGTGACAAGCTTCCGGTTCAAATAGTGTCGCCAGAACTTGATAAAGAAAGAAAAATCATATTTGAGCCTGAAGAAGTCATGAAAAAAAGAACCCGACAAATACAGACAATATCAATTTCAGAGTATCTAATTAAGTGGAAGAACTTACCCACTGAAAATTCCACATAGGGGTATTATAATTTTATACAAAAGAATCCAAAACTACTCAAGCATTGAGGACAACACTTTTTTGAAGGAGAGGGGCATGTTATGTCCCTATAATACTAGTGTATCCCACTTATTGTTATTGTTGTGCCCCATAGAATCCCACTATTGTTATTATTGCTCCCTTACATTATTATTCTTGTGTAGCCTCTCATTATATTGTGACCCCTTAGATTCCTATATATACAAAGGAGGTCTTGTCATTTGTAGCATCCAAGAATTGTTCATTTATGTAATGTAAAGGAGGTCCCCCCTCGAAGAGGATAATTTTTAAGTCATTGATCTATATTTTTGTGAGATGGTCGCATAATAATTTCACTTTCTTTTTGTTGTTATATTCACTATTTGTTTGCAACCTTAATGTTCTTTCATTGTAATCATTGTAGTTTTCATGAACAAATTTATTTTCCGTTACATAGAGAAGTTATTGCTTTCAAAATTAAAGTTTAATGTTGCTTCACTAAGTAAAATATTGAGAAGTCAAACGTATTATTATTGCAATTCCTTGAGCCACCTAAGGGAGTGAACCAAAAGCTCTAAATCTAAAATTTATACTAGAAAGGACCCTAATGCATGCTTAATCAACTAATTCAAACTTGAATCAATTATGTTTTCCTTGCTTTAAAATGCTTTTCTATGTGTTCTTATAATTTATTCTTTGATCAATAAACTAAATTGTTGCATGGGAATTCCTCAAGGATTAGATTCCCATGCCATGTTTTCCTGTGAGTGTAGGCTTTTGTAGTCAAGACCAAAGAAGATTAGTTCCTTTTTGTCTTGAAATTACTTTATTAGTTTAAACTTTTACTTTAAATTGCAATATTTTAAGGATATATAACATTTTACAAGATAGTAAATTGTTAGTTTTCACATACAGTGCATAACATCTCACAAGTTTACAAACTCCCAGATTGATAATTTAATGTCACAATTTATGCAAATATTTTAGACCAAATTTTTGGTATTGTTGTTGGGTAGATTTCAAGGGTGAAATAATACTTCTTGCATTAGGATTTAAATGATTGCATTTGATACAAAAATTTAAGACAATGAGGAGTGAAGGTGGTAATATGAGAGGTTAGGCCCTATGCATTAACTTTAGTGACTCATCACAAACCTTTGTCTTGTTTGTATTGTCTACATAGATTAATTGGATAGTAGGAGTAGGTATTTTAAATAAATAGAAAGAGAGTTATCAACTACTCCAACTATTTCACTTAGAGGTGTTGTAAGAACCCTCAAATCACTAATTTATTTGTAATTAGTGATTCATGATTAAAGGAAAAATATGAAGATGCTAAAGAATTTATTCAGTAAAGGACGTCATCCCACCATAAGGAGCTTCTCAAATACTTATCTACAATTTATAATTGTCACCAAGGATGAATGTTCATTTAAAAATATTGAAGAGGAGAAAATGATCCATGTAGAGAATCCATAAGAGGAGGATCTAGAAGTTTCTTCTAGTTATCCTTGTTAGCATATGAAAGAGATAAAGGAGTCACGAGCCACATCCAATGAAGAGCATACACTAGAGCCAAATATTGAAGAATTTATTGCCTGTTTATCACATGATTCCTTGAGCATTTAGGAATGTGATGAAAATATTTTAGAATAAATTTCTAGTAGAAATCAAAAACCATATGTGGAGGATTATCCTATATTAGAACAATATAAGGATGTTTTTCCTAAAGAGATACTAGAACTTCCTATCAAAGGGGATATATAATTTACTATTGATATTATTCCTAGAGCATTTCCAGTGTCAAAATCCCCATACAAAATGAGTATTCTTGAACTAATAGAATTAATAATTCAGCTACAAGAATTTCTAGACCAAAAGGTATATAAGATCTAGTGTATCACCTTGGGGTGCACCAATCTTATTTGTTAAAAAGAAATATGAAACCATTAGAATTTGCATAGATTACAAAGAACTCAACAAAATGACTAAAAAAAGAAATATCCCTTGCCCGAGATTGGTGACTTGTTTAACCAAGTCAAGGGAGCTTTTGTTTTCTAAAAAACATGACCTAAGATATGGATGCCATTAGATTAGAATCAAAGATGAGGATAGTCACAAAATACAATTTAGGACACTGTATGGACATTATGAGTTCATGGTACTTCGACTTGGACTCACTAATGCACCAACCACTTTTATGTGTCTGATGAATAGTGTGCTTAGTCAATTTATAAACAAATTTGTCATTGTACTCATATATGACATTCTAGTGTACTCAAAGAGTAAATAAAAGCATGATCAAAATTTATAGAAGGTTTTTCAATCACTTAGAGAAAATGAGTTGTATGTTAAGTTTAGCAAATGCTCATTTTATCATAAATAGATTCACTACTTAGGATATGTGGTATATGAGGAAGTGATTGTTGCGGATTTGGAAAAGGTAAAGGTTATCATAGAGTGGCTAGTTCCTAAGGATGTAGCTGATATTAGGTCTTTGGTGGGAATTATAAGTTATTATAGAAGATTCATAAAAGGAATTTCCAAACTAGCATACAAAATCACTTCTTTATAGAAGAAGGGAACTAAGTTTGAATGGAATTAGAAATGTCAAGATAGATTTGAGAATTGAAGAAACTATTAACTATTGCTCAAATTTTGAAATTAGTTGATCCCAACATAGGATTTAAAGTCTATACTAATGCTTGTAAGGAAGGTTTGAGGGGAGTTCTAAGGAAAGAAGGTTATGTAATGATAAAAATCTTGAAAACCAAAACATCATGAGAAAATATGCCACACGTGACCTAGAGCTTGCAACTATCATTCATGCTCTCAAAATGTGGAGGCACTATTTTAAAGGGAGAAAATTTCATCTAAAAATTGATAATGTCAGTCTTAACGTATTTCACCAACCAAATATGAATGTTACACAAGCGTGGTGGTTGAAATCTTTTAGTGATTATGACTTTGAAACCATTCATATTAAAGCAAAATATGTTGAAATTATAGTGTTGAAATGACTAGAGTAGTTTTTCACAATTGATAACTACTTTTGTTGATATAAATTGTTCCTTCTTTATATTTAGTCAACAAGTAGCTATACATGAAAAACTTCAATTGTTAATGCTTCAACAAGAGTAGTTAATAGAGATCACAATAGACAATGAATAATAAACAATAAGAAAGAGACAAGAGACACCAAGATTAGGCTCGCATCTAAGGAAAATCCCACAAGGGGAAAACCCAAAATTATTTGCTTATGAGAAAAAGATTTTTTTTCATCAATAGTACATTAGAATGTTCCAACAAATCCAAATTAACCATCAATCAATTTTTTCTCATGGAAGGAGAGATAAACCACTTCTGTGTAATAAATAAGGTTTGCATAAAGAGGCCAAAACTTAGTCTTGTAGTCATGTTGATGGTTTGAATTCTCCTCATCAAAATTGGGGGAAAACCACCTGGTCAGGGTCTCAATTAGACCCTTTTGCTTTTGTAATAGTGGCTTCAACTAGAATTTTGGGACCAGTTTCCCTTAAATAAAATCTATGTGAAGTGGGATGGATGATGGTAAAAATATATATTAATTTATATTAATATGTACAAACAACTAAAGTATAAGCTTGTATATTTTTACTTGAAGATTCAACAACTTAAGTGATATGATGAAACATAAGACAAGAATCTATTCTACTCTTCAGCGGAAACCAAATTTGATTGATGAAAACAATAAGTAGAAAAGGAAGAATATCAATCACACATAACACAATAGTTCTCTGGGGAAATAAACTCCTCAAAACCCCTATGATCTATATTGCATAAACTAAAATATCAGATACTAAAATATAATGTTTGTTCAAACCGAACAATCTCTGCACAAGTACAATCTATCTCTCTGCTTCACAAGCCAACACTTAGGTAATTATGTTTCCTACCAAGCCCCTACTTCCTTGTGCGTATAAGATCCACCCACAAACTTGTGCTTCCTATTTCTTGGTCTCACCAACTCGTGCTCACCAAAACAATGATTAAACTTGTGCAGTCATTCCTCCTTTTAAAGGAAATTTGTCTAATTACAGAATGATTTATTTTAGGCCTTCCTTTGATTGCATGCACCATCTCTAAAATTCAGAAAATTATACAACTAATAGTACACTATCCCTGAACTCTAATCTCAACTGGGTCTTCCTCTGAACTGAATATTTATGAGTCAATCTTTATGTAACTAGTGTGGTACTGGTGATGCACTGGTGCACTACTCCACTACTAGACCTCCTACTAGTTCCTCCAATAGTTAGAACTAGTTTAAAAAATATAACTCAGTTAGACTGAGTTATCTAATTACAACTCAAAAGAACTCAACATAGGCCCCTTAAATTTAGAGATCACTCTACATGACTCTAGATATACTTCCAAATCGAATTTACTCAGCTAACTAAGTCAACTTAACTTAGTTAATTGCTACAAGCTGATATGAGAATAGAATTACAATTTAATTCCTAATTTAATTCCAGGACAAATTAAATTAGAATTTCTAGATGTTATTTTTAACATTTCTTGTTGCTATTTTCAACACTCCCTCTCAACAAGAAAGGAATTCAACTCTATCACAATCTGATACCTTTGAAATGTTCTGCATACAACACTTCTCTCTAGTGTTATTGCTACTGCAACTTTTGAAACTAAGAAAACATCCAAACTGAATCAGTGTGATGCATTTGTCACCAAAGTCTCTGACTGCTACTAGCTTTTCCACTGTTGACTAGAAACTCTGTGCTTTTGCTGAATATGCCTTTGTGCCATATGCACTATTTTCAACTCTTCTTTGTGCTCCCCAGTATATAAATGATGCTAATCTATGCCTCTTTCACTCTAACATCTGACTGCATCAACCACTACTGATTCATCATGCTACTGTGTATTGTGGGCTACCATAGAAAGGTAATGATCCATGAGACAAAACCTCTCAATGGACCTATTGATGCCTCGAGAATCGCTGCAACAACAATGGGGGATAACCACCCGGTCCGGACCTTAAAGAAGCTCCTTTTCCATTTGGTGTGGTGGCTCCGACTGGTTTAACTAGGTCCAGTTACCTTCTCCCTATCACTATTGGTTTATGATGTATCTTTAACTACCAATAGATAGGGATATCAGATCACTTCTTCTTGCTGATCAGGCAAGAGAATGACCCTTAAGCTGATTTGGGTTCAGCCAAGCCACAACTAAAGTTTTGCCTCTTTGAGAAGAGGACTTAAAAGAATGTAGAAATTACTCTAAATGCAAACTTATTCTATAATGCAAGCAAAATAAACTAATCTTAATCCTATCTTAATTAGGCAGATATAGATCTAACCCAACCAAGAGCAAGATATTTAAAGTATTGGGATTTTAAATATGTCTTGTTTATAATGAATATCAAGTTAATGAAGTAGTTCAATTAACTGACATTATGGATATCAAAACACATCCTATTGAGACCTCTTAACTGAAATAATAGATCAACAACACTCAAGAAGTAGTTCACAAAAATGATATTGATTATCAAATCAGTAAATCCAATAATTAAACAATAATATGTGGAAATAGTTCACAACACATTACCATTCAATAAATCAGTTTTATAAGACAGATTTCTGAGCAAATAGTTACTTAGAAATCAAAATTTAATCCATAAGATCAGAGATACATAATAACAACATTGAGACAAATTACCCATATTGACAATAGTGCACAAACATGAATAAAATGACACATTCCTGTTACCATAAAAATGAAACTGATATTTGAAACAGTAGTATTAGAAATATCAATTTATTGTATCCATTTCTCTGACCCTGGTCTCCAACAGTCCTTTACATTGCTTGAACTTCTATTTTCAAAGCTAAAGCCACAATAGTGCAAACTTTGTCCATCATGCATAATTCAAGATACAAAGGAAAAAATCCTCAATAATCCCTGATCTAAGATTTTCTCTCGTCTCTCCTACAACTCTAAATTCTTATTACAGAAGTGCTTTCAGAAGTCTAAAATTGCAGAGGAGAGCCGCGCCTTTATTACATTCTACAATCTATTATTTATACTAGTTGCAAAGGAATTCTTGAGAGAAAAGTTTGTTGAAGAGAAATCTTCCCAATCCAATTTTATTTGCTCAAAATTCCAATCTTTAATTGCTAGAGCATTCTCATTGATTGAGATCTTTTTCTCCATATCTCTTCTACTGTTTTCCTGCAAGAAGAAATCAAAATAAATTAAAATGCAACAATCAAATCCAAAATATCATTTCTGGTATTAAAACAAATCCAATCAAATTCAATTTAAATAAATAATTGAAAATAAAATGTAAGCTTTCTATCAATGTCTGGGATGGTTTAATTGGCCAAGGATAATATTGACGAATGGATCTGCAATTAAAAGAGGCTTGGACAAATGAAAATGCAGAAAATAACTCAGAAAATTGATATTGTTTTAGAAATTCGGAGCTTGATCTCCTGCATGATTTTTGACCCAATTAATGACCAAATCTATTATTGAAACCTCCTCATAAATGTTCTCCTTGATTTTATCTTTCCAATGGGCCGTCCTAGGCCTCATTTGGCCAAGTAAAACTCAATTTATGAGCTTCTAAAGTTGATGAGTCAAATCTGGGATAAATCTAGAAATTCTGTTGCTGGGCTAAAAATCAGAAATTTAATTAAAAATCTAATCCTAAATTAGAATTCTAATTATCTAATAATTAATTCTATTTTAATTATTAATTATAAACTAGACTAATTATTTAACAAACTATTATTAATTAAAATTAATCTAACTAACTAATATAATTAATTATTTTATAAACTAATTAACATTAATCAAAATAATAATTAAATTTTAATTTAATTAAATTAATTAAATTCTATATATTAATTAATTTATTTAATTTAAAATTTAATATATTAAATATTTAAACATTTCAAACTATCACTATTCTCACCATACGTTAATACATAAGCCATTTTAAAACAACGAATGGAGATATTAACTTGAAAGTCAAACATTGACTTATCGGATCGGAGGAAGCTTTGAGTTGGGGGCATAAAACTTGTATTAAGTGAAGACTCCCGATGCGATGCATTCAAACAAATGAATTTTAAACTTTGCTTAATGCTTGAAGAGCCCTCGCATATCGTGATCGGGGAAGTGTGGTGTCGGGGCTTTTGTTAAACAGGTTGCGCTTAAATCCTCTGATCCGATCAAAAGCCTTGATGCGATCGGAACAATTTTTTATTATATATATATTTTTTGTTTTAAATTTTAATTTAATTAAATTAATTATATATTAATATTAATTAATTTAAAATTTAATATTAAACATCAATTTTTATTTTGGTTTTATTTTTATGAATTTAAGTTTCTAAACTATAGCCACTTTGAAAATAAAAATAAACTACAGCCACTTCGATGTTTTGGATTTTGGAAATTAATAATTAATTTGGAAATTGGAGTAAATTTCTAAAATCCTGATGCTTCATTATTTGGCTGTATAAATAAAAATGAAAAATGTCAATAAGAACTAACTAGGGGTTAATATTTAAAATAATTTCATTATTGAACTAATTTATTTACAAAATGCAATATTGTACATTTTATGCATTTTTAACTCAGACTAGATAAGTGATGAGACTTCAAAGGAGTACAATTTTCAAACCAGTTGACCAAATGAGGCGAAACAAATGTCAATGGGAAGCTTATAAAAAATCGATTCTAACAAAGCAATCAAAACAAGAATCTAAAAAAAATGAAAAATTAACAAAAGCGTAGGATAATCAACTAAATAAAAATCCTAAAAGGTGTTTAGCCAATTTTTTTTATAGAAAGGGTCCCCATTATTTGAAGTGAACACATCAATAATGGGGGGTTGTGTTTTTACCACAACAGGACCCTGCCCAAATTTCTGCACTCATGGGACTATTACTTCACATCGCCCCACCTATCACCTGGAGGTGTGGCTGTATGTGCTCCCTCTGCCCACTTGGCTAGAAATTTCACCCTACTAGAAGTCTATGCTTGAGTGGATGTCTCTAATTGGTCTCCTCTCTGCTTCTGTAATTGTGGCTTCTCCACAACTTTCCGAGGTTGCATGTTGAGAGGCAATTCATGCTCCCTCTAAAACACCAAGTATATAACCTTTTCCTTGCTCCTGAAGGCTTTGCATGCATCTTGTACCTCAAGTGCATACAAGTTCTTGACTGGCACACCGATTTTTTCATTTGTCCTGCCATCACAAAATTTTCTAAAAAAACAATTGATTTTAAATTGGTGGTATCTCCCTCATCTGAACTCCGATTCGGTCGATTTTTTTTTTTGAATTTGTGTATTTTTTCGTAATGAATTCAGATCTACTATTTTTTTGTGAAAAAATTCACAAATATTTTTCAGATCTACTCTGCAAACTCGCTGCCCAAAAAGTTTCTGCTCTGATACCATGTATATTTTTACTTGTAGATTCAACCACTTATGTGATATGCTAAAACATAAGACAATAATATACTCTACTCTTTAGTGGAAACCAAACTTGATCGATGAAAATAATAAGTAGAAAATGAAGAATATAAATCGTACATAACACAATATTTGTCTAGGGAAGGTAACTGCTCAAGACCTCGACTATTTACATTGCATTAACTAGATGTTCTGAGAAGAAAATATAATGCTTGTTTAACACGAGCAATCTCTAGAAAATTACAATCTATCTCTTTCCCTCACAAGCCAACTCAAGCCAACACTTAGCCAATTATGTTGCCTTCCAAGCCCCTACTTCATTGCATACAAAAGATCCACGCACAAACTTGTGCTTCCTATTGCTTGGTCTCACCAACTCGTACTCACCAAAACAATGATTAAATTTGTGCCTTCATTCCTCCTTTTAAAGGAAATTTCTATAATTAAGGAATGATTTATTTTAGGCCTTCTTCTAATTGCATGCACCATCTGTAAAATTTAGAAAATTATACAACTGATAGTACACTGTCCCTGAACCCTAATGTCAACTGGGTCTTCCTCGGAACTGACATGCATGAGTTATTTATGAATGAATATTTAGTTAATTGGTGTGGTACTGGTGATGCACTTGTGCACTACTCCACTAGTAGACCTCCTACTAGTTCCTCCAACAGTTAGAACTAGTTTAACTGACTATAACTCAGTTAGACTAAGTTATCTAGTTACAACTCAAAAAAACTCAACCTGGCCCCCTAAAATTTAGGGATCATTGTACATGACTCTGGATAGACTTCCAATTCGAATTTGTTGAGCCAACTAAGTCAACTTAACTTATTTAACTGCTACGAAATGCTATGAAAATAGAATTACAATTTAATTCTTAATTTAACTCAAGGACAAATTAAATTAGAATTTCTAGATGTTATTTTTAACATTTCTTGTTGTTATTTTCAACAAAGCTACTAGAACCTATTATAACACCTGGGTAACCTGAGGACATATGTGCTAGAAATATGTGGTAATTAACATAATAATGTAGATTATTAGGAAATCACGATAATAATTCAATAAAAATAAATTAATTTAATTAAAGCATCACATATGATATCAATTTTGTTGTTCACAATAAACATTAAATTTCAACCAAACATGCCAATAGTGATCATGAAAGACTTACTAGCATACATATATGTGAACAATTTCATTAAACAATTCCTTTCAAATCAAATATAAAAAAACATAGGATAACAATAATCAAGAAACTGTAGATCTTCTCATCTCGGAATTGCAAGTGGTTCAACTTATATTAAGAAGAACTTAGAATACAATAGTGCAATTTCAAGTCCTTTCTTTTCAAAATTCAGAACCCTTTCTTCATCTCAAAGAGGTAATTTATAGTCTTAATACAAAAATGATAAAAAAAAAATATTCCACCAATCTCTCAAAAGAAACAAAAGAAAAATACTAATAAAGAAATAGTTGTAATAGTCTTGGAATTTAGGATGAAGATTTGTCCAATAGTAAGTTTTCGCAATCTGTAAATATCCAGTAGATTGGTGAGCTCCAGGGGATGCTTGGTATTGATGCTAATCTAGATGATAAAAATAACAGTCTTCAGTGGTGGAAACATCTATGTAGTAACATTGGATAAGCATCAGAGAATTAACCATTGGTTGTGAGGCTTAACCAGAAACTACCAATGATGCTCAAGGTCAATCTTAGGCAACTACTTAATCATTTCATCCATTTTTGTACAATGTTCAAGCTGAGATTTTAATAATGTCTTGGCATCTGGCAGTGAATCTTAGGAGTGGCTAGAAATGAGATTGGATTGTAATAAGGTATCATTGGATGCTTCAATGATAGAAATGGAAAGATCTCAGACTTCATTCACAACAACTTCAGCCTGTTTCATCCTAATTTCTCACTCTTGGAAAATTATTATCTTTTGGGCTTCATCAATCTTAGGTAGATTCACAGTTCTACCTGCTCCATTTTATTGCCAAGTTAGAAAATCAATAAGCTACTCATTCACTTCTTCAAAGTAATTCATCATATCAGACAACTGATCCACAAGAGAAATTGCAGTTTCACATTGATCCTAGATCATCGTGACCTTATTGCAAATGAATTTATGTTGATGCACGAGAAAATCATTTAATTCTTTAGCTTCTTTATTGAATTCTATCAGTTGAGGACTAACATGCAATTGCTCTATTTTCTTTCGCATTTCTTTGATTTGATCATCCTTCATCTATACTTCCTCATCATGTTGTAATTTCAAGGCATCAAATTTATGTTGCAGCTATGACACCTGATTCTGCCATTATTCATTAATTTTCTGTTTCTCAGTATTAAGAGTTTGTTCCATCAAGATAATCTTTTCCTCTTTCTCCTCAAGAAGTTCTTGAGCTTCTACAACTTTGTCAAAATTTGTTGAAGCATAGGCACCTAAAAATTGAGTTAGTTTTCCTAACTCTTCTGTTGATGTAGCAGAGGAACCCTTCCACAAAACTTCAAAATAAGAGACCTTGCTAGGAACCAATGACCGAGGTTGATCTAATTTCCTCTTCTTCCTTCCCCTTTTGACCACAACCTTATGTTGAGGACTGTAGAAAATGTCCAAAGGAGGAATTTATTTAATATTCAGAGTAACCTCTAAAGTAGGAAAAGCATGAATAATACTAATTTCCTTTTGATCATGAATAGAGGATTTATTAGTAATCTCCCACGACCTGTTATTTTGCTCAGAATTATTAGAAGTACCCTGAGCATCAAATTGTTGTTGTTGGCTTAGTGGGCCCTGACTCAGGTTCAGAGTTAATTTCTCCAAACAAAACCCTATACTACTGTCCCTTTTGGCATCAACCCGTGTAGCCAAGACTGAAGTCTCACCCAAAGTAGTATGGGGGGATGCTGGAACCAAGTTTCCGCATCCAGAGATCAGTGTGATGTCTTTTAATGCCCTAGATATGCCTTCACGCAGATCTATAAGCCCCTAAGGCTCGGTTCTGCAACTTCTCTTAAACGGCCTTTAGACCCTCGCGAAGGTCTACGACAGGTCTTTGCAGACCCTTAACAGATGAAACAACTACTTACATGCACCATAAAATAACTCTAGATCCGAGTTCACTCAGATCTACTTAAATATTCATTAAAAATGTCAGAATGTATTATAATCTTCACGTAAGTACTTAAAATGCATTGCGTACAGTTTATAAGATTTATCCAATAGAGTCGCGCATCAATACATCAATATTTAATAAAGACATTATTCCATCACAACATATATCACAAACATAAATAATAGAAGTAAATAGATAAACTCATGAATTTCTTCAAGAGTCTTCTTTATTGATCTTCAATATGAGGTCACAAACTCAAAACTTCCCTGTGCACTCAGCTGCAGGGGTCTGCGCACTTGGCTGTGGACTCTACTCTAGGCCTCCGTGCATTCAGTTGTGGAGCCTTTCTACCTTCTATCTACCCACTGCTTACTTGCCCCTTTTCTCAGACCTAGCATCTATCTCCCTTAGACTCTCTAAGACACACATATTTATAGATTTTTACATACAATCCCATGGTCCGCGGACCATGGGTGGATCTCAAAACTAACTCAAATTTACATAACCAAGGGGCTAAAACCCCTTTTGACTTATAACTATCTATGTTCTCTGCATCCACAAATTGTGGATACTTTACATCTTTTTACCAAACATTACATCAAAACTTGGGTTTTTAACCCCAAAAATGACCCAAGGGACCCCATCCCAATAGGCCCCCAACACAAAGGTCATGACTCAGCCTCGAATCACTCGGCATCTAAATCAACAACCCTCTCGGGATGCTTGTCTTTCTTCTACTTTTGAGTTGCAGAATGTTTCCTAGGTGACTCGCGGACTGGCACCGATTTCTTCTACTTATCCTTCTTCGGCTTCTGAGTCTCTCGGATAGCTGTAGGCTTCGGCCTTGATGACCTCGGCACAGTAGGCATAGGAGCCAGAGCTTCCATACATACTACCTCTGGTGTAGTTCCTTTAGACACGACATCTCCCCCAGTGGTCACAGTCTCGGCAGGGCTTGATCCTAACATGGTTTCAACGATAAACTTCTTGTTCAACTCTGGTAAATGGGAAAATGCAGGTATCACAACCAAATCCTCAAAGAATGAGTAGCTCATAAGCAACATAAAACTCAGCTCAAAAATTCTAAGTGTGCAAAGTGTTCTCTCTTGGACTGACACACGTAATTTATAGGGGTTTTTGAATTCAAATCAGACCATTCCCCCCAAAATTTGATCATTAATGCTATTTTGGCAGAAGATCATCAAATATTTTGGCCTTAAATTCTGCCAGCCCTCTCCTCTTAACTGTCTCCTAGCTATCAAATCATGTACAATGACTCCAATGGTCACTTTTTGGCTGTGTTGCGCGGTACCTCCCTTCATAGCGCAACTCCCTTCGCGTAACTTCTTATACTGCAACTTCAACATTTTTCGTGCAGCCCGCCTGTCGCGGAGTCCTCCAATCCTGGAAGTGTAGTTTATAGTCTCGCACTCCCTCACAGTTTCCTAGAGCACTAGGACTGTCCCACCGTCATATAATCATTAAGTTGGGTCTCCTATATATGGGTTCAATCGGCTACCATTCACCCTTCCTGGAAAAGGTTCTCCATTCAACTTTGCGAGTTGAACTGTGCCTCCATCTATAATCTCTTTGATAACATATGGCCCAAGCCAGTGCATCTAAAATTTTCCCAGAAACTTAGTGAACTTGCTATCATACAATAAGACCAAATCATTTACCTTGAACATGTGCAACTTGATGTGTCTATCGTGCCATGATTTTTCGCGCTCCTTCTGTACTTACTGATGGAATCCAGCCAAGAATATTTCTTCTTCAAGCTCCATCAGCTGCACGAGCCATTCTTCCAAGGCTTTACTATCTTCCATACATGTGAAAGTTGCTATGTATAGACTAGGCACGATATATTCCATAGGCATCACAGCTTCTATGCCATAGACCAATATAAAAGGTGTCTGACATGCAACTTTTTGCAAGTAGTCCTATACGCCCATAGTACTCCAGGTATGCGCACATCCTAGTCATTCTGCTGTGCATTGCAAATATTCGTCAGCGCGTTCTCCAAGATCTTATTAAAGGCCTCAAATATTCCATTAGCCTGAGGATGATATGGTGTGCTCTTCTAATGATAAACCTGGAACTCTTCATTCAACGTGCTGATCATTTCGTTTAGGAAGTGTGTACCCCAATCACTCATTAACACTTTTGGGTAGCCAAATCTGGTTAACACATACTGAAACAAGAAATTCGTTGATGTAGCCCCTGTATAATCCTTCACCAGCTGTGCCTCCACCCATCTGGTTAGATACTCCATCGTGGTGATGATATAGTGCGCACTTGTCTTCTTTTGTGGGGGCTGAATGGGCCCAACGAAATCAATTGCCCATTTTTCAAATGGCTACAATGATACTTGAGGATTTAGTGGAAACTCATCCCGCCACGATGGTCTGCCCATTCGTTGACATGCATCGTATGCCCTACAATATTCTTTAGAATATTTATGTAATGTAGGCCACCATAACCCTGCACGTAAAATCTTCTCCATTGTCACCTTTCCTGCATAATGTCCTCCCGCAGCCCCTCCATGGGCTTCAACGAGGATGCTATTCCGTTCAAATTCTGGTGCATACCATTGTAATATCTTGTCTCCACCCATCTTATACAAATGTCCTTCAATCACTGAGAAATCCGCCACACACACTACTAGTTCCTTCTTCTGCTGATTTATATACCCCTTCGGTGTCATTCCTGTAGTCAAAAAGTGAATAATATATGCAAAGTGGTTATCTGCTACATGCACCGCGAAGAGCTGTGCATTGGGAAACCCTTCCTCCAAATTGGTAGGCTCTTCTCCTGTCTTGATCCACGACAGATGGTCAAGTCCTCCATTCAACCTTCCTGGCTTCACAATCACTTCAAAGTCATACTCCTGGAATAGAAGTAGCCATTGACAAATCTTCCCCCTGAACACAGGCTTATTGACTAGGCATTTCAAGGCAAAATGATCTGTGTACATTTTGAAATGTCTGTTGAACAACTGCCTGAACTTTTGAAGCATGTATACCATAGCCAATCCTCTGCACTCTATTGTTGAGTAATTCTTCTAGGCCTTTGATAATTTCCTTCTTGTGAAGGCTATAGGGTGGTCCATCTCTCCATCACCAGCCTGTGTTACCATTGCTCCCAGCGTAATGCAAGAGGTATCGACATGTACATGGAATTTCTTTTTCCAATCCAGGAAGACCAAAATTGACGCGGTGACCATCTTCTCCTTCAATGCATCCAAACTGCGCTGGCATTCTTCATCCCAACAGAATGTAGCATCCTTCTTCAGCAGTTTCTCCATGGGCGCGGTAATCTGAGCATAAGCCTTGATGAAATTTCTGTAATATCCTGTATGCCCAAGTGTTGCACGCAGCTGCTTGACACTTCTTGGGGCCTCCAAATTTACTATCACCATAATGTTGGCAGGGTCCACCATCGACCCTTACTTACACACCACAGGACCCAACAGGATACCAAAGGGGACACAGAATAGACACTTCTTCAGGTTCAACGCAATCTGGTATCTGTGGCACGTATCTAGCATTAGGCGCAGACTTGCTACATGGTGCTTCACTAAGCCAAACACTGTCTAGTCATCAAAATACACCTCCAAGAACTTATGGATGAACTCCTTAAACACTGCTATAACTACGCGAGAGAATATCAAGGGCACATTCTTGAGTCCAAATGGCATGACAATATACTGAAAACAACCCCATTTAGCTGCCAAGGCTGTTTTTCTCCTATCTTCTGATGCGATCTTGATCTGATGGTACCCCGAAAATCCATTAGTGAATGAGTATGCCTCCTGCCCTCCAATGTTATCCAATACCTCATTAGTAAACGGTGTTGGAAAAGGATCATGGACACAGGCATCATTAAGTTTCCTTAGATATATGAAAATCCTTATTTCTCCTTTTTGTTTCTTCTCTTGAACCACCATTGGGCTCACCCAATCAAATTCCTCCACATGTTAGATAATTACTGCCTCAAGCATCTTATCCAACTCCAAGTGGACATTTTCCTTGTATTTGGGGTTAAGTCGATACAAAATTTCCTTAACAAGCTTCGCGTCTGGTTTCAAAGTGATTTTCATCACACCCAAGTCACCTATGATATGTTTCATGTCCGAAAACTTGGTAGGAAAAAGATCCCGGTACTTGCGGAGTAACTCAATAACTTTATCCACTGTGGCTTCATCCTAGTAGTCCCTGATCTTTGCAAATTTTGGCTCTTCTTCAATACCAATGTTTACTTGCTTGGTTTTCAATGACACAGTGATGTCTGGGTTCTCTATTTTTAGACCTTCAACTTCGCGATGGCCTTCTACCTCCGGAATATTGATATTTCTTGGATCTTCATCCTCCCCCTCAGCGATCACATTATAGCATTCCAAGGCATGGCGCAGCTGGGTACTCCAATCAGGCTGAACCAACTCCAAAGGATCATGCAAAATTTTGAAGATCGCTACCTTGACTGCCTGTAGAGCTTCATCAATGAATTTGAACCCATCTACAAAAGTGAAGGTCATTAAGAATCCTTCCCTTAATATATCCCACTCCGCGGTGCCATGGCAAAGCTCTGTTTCCAGGTACCAATTCATAGGGATTGTATCCAAAGTATGACAGAATAAGTGCACCCATTCCGGCTACGGCTCTGTTCCATAAACTTTAGTCCACTTCGCTAAATGATCGTGCGAATAATTCCTCCCATCGTACTTCTCAGTTAGTCAGATTTTAGGACAACCAACTCGCAACCTCATCATGCTTCTGTAATCTCGCCATTCATCAAAGTTGTCCTTGTGCGTACCCCACCATCTTGCGGGCGTAGCGCACAACACCAAATCCAGTGCTTGGAAGCGATGATCCTCAGGGACTTCTTATTAAAATTCATCCAAAAACTTATCTACGTCAGTTAAACCATCACAATAGAGTAAATTTACTACCTTCGATGACACACAACGCAACGATTTAGACATCATGTTGTAGCATAGCGTAGATACTTCATGCAGCGTATTCTACCAATGCTCTATTTCTTCATCTGAATCTGAGGTATAGGAACTTTCCCAGTCCCATACAATCCATCCATCGGCTGTTGGATTAATCCAGTCTTGATCTCACGTAGTTATTTTGTAACTTTGATCCAAGTCATCATCACATTCTTCATAGTCACGCACTGGTTCAATATAATGCAGTCCCTCTGCAAGGTCCAATGGTACTACAATCCGAAGTGATTTCCTCTCGAATGACATTGTCATTTTATTCAAGTTGATGACTCCATTCATATCAATGGCCCAATCAATCCCAAGGAGCACAGGGTATGGATTGATGTCGTCAACAATTTCTATTACTTCAAAATCAGCCAGCGTTCTCACACCTTTTATATCTACGTGACTCCATGTAGTCATCCCATAGGGATGATCTTCTGCTGGTTCACTATCCTCAGTAGGATCAAAGACCACTGCAGCGTAGGTCTCCCCATTCTCTCCCATTTCTATTTAGGAAAAACGTTTTCGTCAGACCCTGGATCCAGAATAATCTAGTTGATCTCAGAATCTCCTATCCGCATGATGAGCCTCATGTCGCACCCTGTTCTTGCCTTATGTTTTCCAATTTTTCTTACTATGCAGTGTCCATCAGGAGTGTTTTCATTACCAGCACACTTGTTTATTAATTCCTGCAGGTCTTTCACAGCCTTGCTATCACGCAGAAGTTTCATGCAGGTTTCCAAGAACGTGGTAAGTACAGAGGGATCAACCTCTGTAGGCACGCTGGTTTCTAGTACTTTGTTCTAGCTTCCTGAAATAGATGCCTCAGCGAATATTTTCTTGGCCTCCATAAATGTTTCCTTCACACACTCCATATCAAAACCAACTTCCTTCTTTGGGGCCTTGCAAACCCATCCGTCTTCTTCGGGCTATTTTCGCTTATCATCCCCAGTTGTCACTCTGCTTCTCAGTACGATATTCACATTTAGATCTTCCTCGTGGGGCTTGAATCTCATCATTTGTAAGTTCTGCATAGGTTTTTGAGCTTGCACCTTCTTCTCCTGCATCTTAGCTATCAACAAAGGGAATTCTTCTATAGTGTGGTCAAACTGGCTGCAGTATTGATAGGATGGGCATGTCTGATTCTGACACTCCTGCGTGTAGTGCCCTAGTGTCCCACAGTTATAGAAAATAACATGTCCATGACCTCTACCAGGTCCTCCTCCTCCTCAACCCCGCCCTCTTCCTTGATAACCTCCACGCACCCCTCCTATGCCCTGATCTAGAGGCCGACCTTCTGCTTGCATTCAGTAGGTAGGCATTCTTTTCATCATCAATTTGTAGCTGTGACAATGACACTCATCAAGGCCCACCAATTTTCAGAAACCGCAGAACAACTGTTGTGGAATTTGAATGAACTTTTGCAGCAAATGACAATTATCTATTACGTTTTTTCCAGCCACCTGAAAAATAGCCCACCATAGTGCGAGCCCCGCACTCGGTCTTGCTGGAGCTTCCTACCTCAGGGGAATCAGTCCCCCTCCTGTAATATAATTTGTGAAGACAAGGTAGTGGTCTTTATCATGCCCCTGGCTCTTACACTTGAGGCACCAAACTTCCTCGTGCACCTCTAACCTAGCCTCCTCTTTTTTCAAGCTCTACAATTCCAAACAGAGTTTCTACAACTGCGAGTGAATCTGTTGGACTCCCAAAGTTGCATCCTAAATAGGTATCTCATGCAGTCGCATCACGATTTCCAAGGCTTCCGCCTGAGTTCCTATCTTCTGATGTCACAAAGAAATCCTCAGGTGGGGCAGAAGTGAGGCTATAAACCACTCGCGGTGCTGACCATCTATGAGATGCATATTAGCTTTGCGAATCACACATTTCAGCCTTTGATCAAACTCCCAAGGCATCTCACCAGCCCTCATCATGATCTCCTTAAATCCAACGATTAACTGTGAGTCAGACTTAGGCTTACTAAAATCCTTGTTTAAAGCATCCTTAGTATCTGCTAACGTTGCTGAGGGGTGATCAACACAATACTTAATATACCATGTTCGTACGCGATCCTATAGAGTAGTAAATAAGTGCACCTTCTTTATATTGTCATTAGTGATCTGCTGTGTGGTCCATAAAACATTTGCAACAAACCAGAACTGATATGTATCCTCGGTTGCTATACCCTTGAAAATCGGAAGCTTTATCAAGTTTGACATGTTGAACGACGGTGGTGGCGGCGGTGGTGTGGGAAAAGGTGTACGTTGTGGAGGTGAAGGTGGAGGTGGAGTGGATGGATGATGTATTTGTGGAAAACCCTGCCTTTTCAACTAGACAACACTCCATGGTGAGGCCTATACCACTCCCTCGTGGTCACTCGAAGGAGGTCTAATAAATGGCTATATTCAGGACCTGCTTTCTCTTGATTTCTAAAGATCCATCCACTTCACGTAGGTCCAAACATCAAGGCAATGGAATAACCCATTTCTCACACAAGAGCATCTTAATCTAGGTATTTAGAGATCTTAGATACTTACCTCGTGGTCCCTTGAAGAAGTGTCGCTCTTCTTCGCTCCAGTTGACTGAGGTATCAACCGCGCACTCTGTAACAAATCCTTCTATAATCAGATCGAGCCAATGGTTGACAGTGCGTGCGATCTTGTCTTTAGAGGCTTCCACCCTTCGCATTAGCTCCATAGTCCACACTATTGGACTGTCAAGCCTCCACCTTCCTTGGTCATCTGCCAACTTAGCTATCCACTCGTATAGTTCGATCGGGAAGGTGTAGAAGAAAATTTCATGTATTTATGTGTACAAGTATCTATCCAGCCACTTCTCCTTTGACAGTCACAGATTCCTATTCTCTTGCACTGCGAATTCGTGGATCTTCCTATCCAACCACTTCTCAATTTCCTTGTTGATCGGATTCCAGTGATGCGACATCACACATCTCCTTATGCAGATCTCGGTCCCGGCAACATAACCATTTGTTGGATTAGTGGGTCCCGACCGAGGTTCAGAGTTAATTGTGCCAAAAAAAACCCTACACTATTGGCCCTTTCGGCATCAACCCGCGTAGCATAGGTTGAAGTCTCACCTGAAGCAGTATTCTGTAACTTCTCTTAAATGGTGTTTAGACCTTCACGAAGGTCTATGATAGGTCTTTTCAGACCCTTAATTGATGAATGAGCTACTTACTTGCACCATAAAATAACCCTAGATCTGAGTTCGCTCAGATCCACTTAAATATTCATTAAACATGTCAGAATGTATTATAATCTTCGTGTAAGTACTTAACATGCATTGCATATAGTTTATAAGACTTATCCAATAGAGTCGCGCATCAATACATCAATATTTCATAAAGACATTATTCCATCACAACATACATTGCAAACATAAATAAAATAAGTAAATAGATAAACACATGAATTTGTTCAACATTATTCTTTAATGATCTTCAATATGAGGTTACAAACTCAAAACTGCCCTACGTACTCAGCTGCAGGGGTCTGCACACTCAGCGGCAGACTCTACTCTAGGCCTTCGTGCACTCAGTTGCGGATCTTTTTTCCCTTCTATCTACCCGCTGCTTACTTTCCATTTTTCTCAGACCTAGCATCTATCTCCCTTAGAATCTCTAAGACACACCTATTTATAGCTTTTTACATATAATCCCATGGTTCGTGGACCATGGGTGGATCTCAAAACCGACTCGAATTTACATAACCAAGGGGATAAAACCCCTTTTTACTTCTAACTATCTATGTGCTCTGCATCCACAAATTGTGGAGACTTTACATCTTTTTACCAAAATTTACATCAAAACTTGGGTTTCTAACCCCCAAACTGACCCAGGGGACCCCATCCAAACAATTGTGAAGAATTTAGAATTTGTGAAACTTTATTTTAACCTTCAGTCTTTGGATTAAGAATCTAGCTTAACTCATTCCATGCCTCATTTAATTTAGGATTAAATATCAATTCATCTACTTCGGAGGTAGAAGAAATTATGACAACTTCTGGTTGATCATGAGGAGTAATCACTCATTGTGAAGAACTGTCAAGATAAACATTGGAAACTGATGACTTTTCCATTGTTACTTGTAGTAGATCTAGAGGAATATTGGCTATCCTAGAAGTTTTGTATTGCATAAACTGATTTTTCTCGTCCACAGTCAATTTTGGTTCTACTCATTGTAGGACTGATGCATAAGAGGAGGATTGTGCAAACAATTCATCTAACTTGTCTGCTTCATGGAAAACCTGTTGGAGTCTGTAGGAATCAGTAAAATTATTCACCATTTCACTAGCATCATATTTTTTGTTAGGAACAGTAGGAAACTTAAGAGTTTGAATGGCTAATATCTCTTTCTCAACATTGTGATAATTATCCAACGAAAATATGCCAAAATTGTAAGGGAAAACATGTCGTATTCTTTTATTTGATTCCTTCAATACCTTAGTGATACCATAACCCACTGCTTGATAAGATAATTCTATGCTTACTAATTTGACTGGAATGAACAAGGGAAAAACATGAGGATGGGAATGGCTACCATAGAATCTAATGTAAGTGAATAATTCTTCCCTGAACCAATTTCTTACCTTCCAAAGGTCATTCGTGGCTTCTGGAGAGATTCAAGGTGTTTGGGACTAAAAAATGACTTCATATATAAGAATCATCACTCTGTGAAAAATCTGATAGAAATTTTCATATTATTTTGGCTCCCACATGGTATCATGATAGATATGAATAGGCTTTGGATCCTGAATGGTCCATTTCCGAACCATAGTAGGAAAATACATTATAGAACACAGGGCATCCATGATATAGGAAAACATGTAGAAAGGGGGAAACTTATTTTCAGAAACACTTCTAGCTTGCCAGAAAGATAAGATATGTGTAACTAAATTATCTGACAAAATAGTGGCCCAATCAAATATATAACCTTCTACTGCAACATGGATTAAAGGTACCTATCTGTTTGGGAATTTTGACACATTAGGTTGTGCATGCAATTGACACATCATAGTTGCAACTTGGGAAAAGGGAGTAGTGAGGGAATTGAGTGAGTACTTACTAGATTCCTATGCTTTATTCTTGTTTGGGTCTTTTCTCCATTCCCTGATTTGTTCTGATGAATGCCCATGATCCTTTACAAAGGCCTTGACAAAATCCTTATTATATATACACTAAGGATTTGGAAAATGATACATACTTTACAAATCCTTCTTGGCAAATGAACCAATAAATTTTTATTTTAATTTTTGTATGTGTCTCTCGGAAATATCCAAATTTTCAACAACCCAACGAACCATATTTGTATAAGGCATTAAGAGTGGCCTCGATGCGATCTTATGAAGAAAGGAATTGGTTGTGTCTCTTGGAGTATTTTCTGAGATAGGAAGTTTGTCATCGGCTATGACTATTATTTTGGTGACTTGAGGCCCTTCATATTAAAAATACCGATAAATTTCTTCCCAAGAGAAAATCCCAATACCTCTAGTGCATATGGTGTCTGAAAATAGGTCGTCTCCTAGATTTTTCTCATCCACATCTTCCAAAAATGGACCGGCAAATTGCTTCTGAGGAGCCTTTTTCCTACCCTTGCCTCTTTTCTTCATTTCTTCAATGTGTTGAGGACTCGAGCTTACATGTAGAAGATAGATGTAGAGACTTAGTAGAGACACTATTTGCAAAAACTAAGAATGACGCAAGATAGAAACTTAGTGTTAAATTTCTTTTTAGAAATGGAATGAGAAAACCAAAGCTTATTAGATGTAAAAGGTTTATAAAATCGAGACACATTAATATCACATTAAATCCTTTATGTGAAAATATGGTGGGCCACGTGAATATTTCCACATCGGATCTCGCAGCGGAGATATCAGAGAGGAATTTGAAATAGACTTACAACATCACACTTCTCTGATATGCAAAGGTCCGAGATAGACATTTTGATAAGCCAAGGCTCTGAGAAACAAGGCTCTGAGATAAGTAACCTCTGATGAATAATGCTTTGATATATCAAATTTTTTCTATAAGATTTTTCTCATAAGAAACTTTTCTCTTATTGAATTTAGGCTTCTGTGATCCATATCAATTTTGAGAGGATTCTTCAGCAAAAATCACATAGAGATATTTTTGTCGACGCGTTTCGAACCAACCAGTGTGGTTCATCTCAAGACAAGTTGAATGAGTAGATCTTGCTATGCATATCAAATAGATAGGGTAGAATATCCAATGACCAAATTTCTAGACCAGGTAACGGCTAAAAAGACAACAGCTAGATTTGACCGGGAAATCGCTAGTTTGACTATGATGAAGGGTATAAACCTTATTTATTTAAATCATTTATTTCGGTTATCAATTCTTCTTATTAAAATAAATGGACTATTTTATAATTATAAATAAATATTATAATAAGTAATTTCTAAAATAAAATAATTTCTAATTGTTAGATATCAAAGTTATTATATATAAATATTAAAAATAGAGTGTTCTATAAATAGTTAATTATATTTTAAATAAAATATAAGTTAAAGGGACATATATTAATAAATATATATTAATTTAAATTAAGTAAATAAATAAATTAATTAATTTAAAATGTTAGATATCAAAGATATTATATAAATATTAGTTAGTTATACAAGTTAAAAATAGAGTAATCTAAAAATAGTTAACTATATTTTAAAATATAAGTTAAAGGGACATATATTTTGAATTAAATAAATTAGTTTCATATTCATAGTCAAAGAGTTCTCCAATATATAAATATTAGTGAATTCAAGTGTTAGAAAAATATTACAATAGTTTATTAAGGGTAAAAAATAGTATATTAGTTTTAAATTAATTAATTATAAAATAAATTAATTGAAAAAAAAAATAAATTAATTTAATAGTCAAAGAGTTTAAATATATAAATATTAGAGAATTCAAGTATTAAAAAAAAATAAAAAAAAAATTAATTAATAGATTATATAAGGGAGGGGAAGAAAGGAAGAAAACGACTAGGAGGAGAGGGCTGGGACCCAGCAGCTACTGATCTTCCAGCCATATGTGAAGCTCTGATATAAAATGACCCGATAAGAAAGTTTCAAATACAAAGGAAAAGGGCCTAGGAAAGTGGAATCTTGGAGAAGAAACATCTTGTACCATTTCGTAAAAATGTCCCGATACAAAAAGGCCAAAAAAAGGAAAGGCCTCAATTCATACAATCGGGAATATTTTTTTTGATAAGTAAGAGACGAACCTTCTATTGATCTGAATAAATTACATAATTTACATAGAGCCCCAGACAGTAGGGGCGACATAGCCAACAAAAACGCTAACAACTGCCAGACAAGTCAAGACCAAAAAATGACCCTCCTACAACAAAAGAAGATCCTAAACAAAACAGGGACGCAACCCTTAGATAACCGGCAAGAACCACATAGCATCAATTAGTACAAGCCCCGACTATTCACCGATAAGAAATAAGACCAATCAATCTGAGTCGTTGAAATCAGAGTCCTGATCTGACGACCATCCTAGATATTGCACAGACAAGAAGAAAGGGGGTTAACCGCGTGATGAGAGCGGTTTTCCACCACCTCTCCTTGCCACATGTTG
This sequence comes from Pinus tabuliformis, assembly GCA_031772625.1. Classification (NCBI taxonomy): domain Eukaryota; kingdom Viridiplantae; phylum Streptophyta; class Pinopsida; order Pinales; family Pinaceae; genus Pinus; species Pinus tabuliformis. The sequence goes on along the minus strand of CM062809.1, from coordinate 883,894,841 downwards.
CCTTCTGTATGGAATCACGTGCAATTGCTCCAAAACCTGATACCGCCCGTGTCCCGTGCGATAAACCACTTGTGGTTTTTGGGTTTTGTGGAACCCATCCTGGTGCCGCTCAAAAACCCATTAGGCATATACAATCTACGAACATGGTCTTGAGGGGTGCCGAGCCCCCAGATGGTCCCACCAAGGGCCAAGTGGCTCCTGGTGGACCTGCCCATAATATTATCAAGATGGGGTCCACCTGAATAAGTTGGGTCCCGAATCTTTAAGTGAATAGCACGGTTGATCTCAACCATGGAAAGAAATGCCCCTATCCAATGCCCCACAGAGATATCGTGTGGTCGAGATGCATGGAGGTTAACAGCACGATGAGAGCAGTTTTCTCTCTTATCTCTATGCCATGCATCGTCTCTTGAATGGAATCACGTGGTTCTTCCATTATGCTGGAAACCAGCCGAGACCCGCGCAATATACCACTTGTGGTTTTGCATCCGTGGTATCCCTGGGTGGAGACCGTCCATCCGAGCCTGCCAATCAGTCTGCCTCCTTCTTTTCTGAGCTAGCCCTCAGGAGTTGCCAACAAAAACCCACTGAGCCAAGAGAGTCTCAGCCATCCAATCTATATTATCACTCACCTTGAAACCTTCCTTTGTCATTCTAATGCCCAGGGAAAGGAAACGAGAGTTTAAGAACAGAGACCGACGACAAATTGGGCACTGTCCTACCCATCTCTATTTCCAATATCAGCACTGCTCAACCATGAATCCTAGTCTGCATTTGCTAGAGTGGAACAGTCCTCCCATAGCTGCCCAGCAGGAAGAAACTCCCACGGATGCCGAGAATCCCTATCCTTGTTGACCACCCCTTCATTGGCCAGCCTGTCTGCAAGCATGTTTGCCTTTCTTCTAACGTGCACAAATCTTATTGTTTTAAGGATTTGTAAGTGTAATTGGATACGGTGGAACACCTGTAGCAGCCTCTAGTGCTTTGACACTTTGTCTGGTGAGGTTCCATTTTGAATCTTATTGGTAGCTTTTACGACCAATTCTGAGTCAGCTTCGATTATGACATTCTGTAAGTTTTCCTCCGCTAGGATCTCCATGCATTGATCTAATGCCAAAAGTTCTGCCATGTTGTTGGTGCCCTTTTCCACGTGTCCATGGAAGATGTAATTTATATGTCCCTCAAGATCCTTGATGGCTCCACCAAAGCCAGCTTCCCCGGGATTGCCCTTGGAGGCTCCATCAATATTGACTTTGAGAAAGCCCTAAGGAGGGGGCTGCCAACCCCTCTCCCCTATGTTTAAGGTTCTCAGATCCTTCTCCACACCCTGAGGGTTGATGGCTTGAAGATCCAGACTAATAAGAATTTGTATCTCCTGAGGTAGAGGAGGATTCGTTGGTTTTGTTCTCATAATGCTTCTGACTGTTTCCTTGAGCTATTTCAAAATCTGATTGATGTTAAGCTGGAGTTCTCTGGCTTTGTTTTTGAAAATTCTTCTGTTTCTTTCTTTCCAAATGTTTCAGATAACAAAGCCTGGAATTAGCATCTAGGCTTTGTTGATGATTTCATTTTCTAAGAAGTTTTTCCTCCATTTTGATAATGTATTGGATATGCTGAGCCTATCCCTATTGGTCTGTCTAAAGCTTGAGGCCACCCAATCCCAAATTTTGGCAGAGAAGGAGCACAGATTAAGCAGGTGTTCAATCATTTCCTTCTGCAAGCCGTAAAGCTGACATTTAGAGGGGCCAATGAAACCTTTCTTCATAAGGTTTTCCCAAGTTAGGATTTTCTTTTGATGAAGAAGATAGATAAATAATTTTATTTTCATCCATTGAGAGGTCTTCCATAGCTCCTGCCAGACTTTCTCAGCTTTTACCAAGTTAAATCTAGTGATTGCCTATTTAGCCTCTTTGAGATTGTAGTTACCTTCATTGTTCTTGCCCCATATTAATTGGTCATGAGAAGAGGAGACCAGAATCCTTCTTGCTCTACGTCCTTAGCAAGAGCCTCTGCCATGCCCTTCAAAGGGCTTTCTTCGTTGTAACTTAGATTCTTCCATTTCCTCCATTTATCCTTGTTCCTCCCTTGATCCCAGAAGTCTTTTACTAATAAGAGACCTTTTCTGTCTGTATCCCTTTTGAGGTCTACCAGTTCATTCCTATTCAGGATGGGTTCCTATTGCTAGCTGTCCTCCCAGAAGCAAGCCCGGTCCCCAGCTCTAATTTCCCAAAAACAGTGCTTCTGGACAATGCTTTTGTTCTCCCATGCAAGGTTCCAGATGTATGAGCCCCTGATTTGTCCTGTCATTCTAATGTGATCATGTTCCTGCCAGTGCTTGGTGTACTTTTGAGTCCAAAGCTTGGCCCATGGTGCTCTTGACTCCTTCATCCATCACCACCACAGCTTGGCTCCCGAAGCCTGACTCAGAGTCTCCAGATCATCCAGACCCAAACCACCATGGATTTTGGGTTTGCAGAGCTTGTCCTAGGCAACTAGAGCCCACTTATTTTTCTTTTCCCCTCTGCCCCATAAAAAATTCCTTTGAATGTTTCTTATTTGTTGCTTTATGCCCTGAGGAGCCGGTATAGCTGCAAACATAAAAATGGGAATGGCCTGCAAAACCGCCTTGGTGAGCACCAGACGCCCTGCCAAGTTTAAAGCTCTATATGTCCAATTGTTGATTTTGTCCTGAAGCTTGTTTAAAATTGGTTCCCATATATTCTTACACAGGGGTTTGTTAGTAAGAGGAACACCTAGATATTTGGAAGGTAACTGCTCCCTTTGAAAACCTAGAATCCTGGTGATATTTCTCTGTATTGCAATATTAGTGTTAAAGAAAAAAACCTTGGAATTGCTTTGGCTTACCTCTGTGCCTACTACCATGGTGAAGTCATTTAAGATATCTTTGATTGCTTTTTCCTCCCTAACTGTGGGTACACCCTGCAACATCGTGTCATCCACAAATTGTTGATGAGTGTTGGCCTCTCCATCCGGGGTGAGCTTGATTCCCTGAATTCTACCTTTAGCATTTGCTATTTTGATTTCTCTACCAAGCCCTTCCATCATGAGAACAAAGAGGAAGGGAGAGAGTGGATCACCTTATCTGAGTCCCCTGGAAGGTGTAAAAGTATTGGAGGGAGCTCCATTAAGCAGAATAGAGAAATTGGTCGAGGTGACTAAAGCTATAACCCATCTAATCCAGTCCTCGTTAAAGCCATAGGCTTTAAGAATGGCTCTGATGTAAGACCAGATGAGTTTGTCATAGGCCTTTGCAAGGTCTAATTGGATGATCATACTTGCTTGCTTGCTGTGTTTGAGAGAGTGTACCACCTCATGGGCTTGGATAATGTTGTTAGGAATCTGCCTTCCCTCCACATAGCCTGTTTTCTCCTCAGATATGAGCAAAGGTAGCAGTGGCTTGAGTCTATTGGCTATCACTTTGGAGATGATTTTATAAACCACATTGCATAAGGCTATGGGTCTAAACCCATCCGGTGTGACAACATTTTCCTTTTTGGGAATTAGAGCTATAAAGGTTGCGTTTAGTGCTTTTAGAACCTTTTTGTGTTGCCTCGAGTCTTCAACTACCTCGAGTATGTCTTGTTTGAATGTATCCCAGTAGGCTTTAAAGAAATCGACATTGAAGCCATCTGGTCCTAGTGCTTTTCCATTTTGCATTTCCTTGATCACCTCACTAGCCTCTTCTTCCGAGACTGGCCTGTTGAGATTATGGTTGTCCTCATTGGTGACCAACCTAGGAATGTACTGAGTGATATTCGTAATGAACCTGGATCTGTCTTCCATTGGCTCCTTTACAATGTTTAAGAAGTGTTGTACTAGGGTCGACTCCATGTCCTTGTGAGTTAGAAGTTCAGAACCTTGAGAGTCCTTTAGCTTGTTGATTCTGTTATGTGCCCTGTGAGCCATAGTAGATTTGTGAAAGAACTTAGTGTTCCTTTCTCCCTCTTTGATCCACTGGATCCAGGATTTCTGTCTCCAAAAAGTTTCCTCTTGTAGACAACGTTTCTCCCATTCCTCCTGCAAAGAATTAGTCAATTTCTATCTTTCCTCATTGAAGCCCTCTGTGATATTGATCATATTGACTTCCTGGAGTTTCTATTCAGTACTCATTATGGTCTTGATGATATCACCAAATACTTTTTTGTTCCAATCCTTGAGTTTGGATTTAATGTATTTTAGTCTCTGTTGGAGCATGTACATCTTAGTACCCTGGATGTTCAAATCCTCCTTCCACCATTTGGCAATGTTTCTGGTGAAGTTGGGGTTAGAGAGCCAAGCATTTTTGAATCTAAAAGGTCCGTTCCTCGGTATGCCCATAAAGGAAGCTTCTAGTTGTACAGGCCAATGATCCAAGCCACCAAAGGGCAGAATGGACATTGATATGGCCGCTCCTGTGAGGATGAGATCCTCAGAGACGATAAACCTATCTAGTTTTGATGCCACTTGGGAAACTACACCTCTTTTTTTATTCCAAGTGAAAGTCCCATTTTTAGTTTCGGTGTCCACTAGTCCCATGTTCATGAGGAAATCTTGGAAGGCTTCAGAGTCTCTGCCCAGCTCTCTGGTACCTCCTTTTTTTTTCGAGAGAGATCTTATCATGTTGAAATCACCTTCTAGTATCTAGGGTATGTTGGGATAACGTGCTCTGAGACCTTCCAAGGAGTTAAGAAGTTTAAGTTTCTCTGCATGCTGTTGAGGGCCATACACATTAGTTATCATGTAGGTCTCCTTGTCCCCTATAGGCTGGCACACTAGAGAAAGATAGTTCCTGCATCCCATAGCGTGAGAATCCCTCCTACAGAGTTAATGTCTTTCACCTCTAAATTATCATACTTTATTAACCATTTATTATGAATTTCTCTTATTTTTTCCATTAAGCATTTTGTTTCTTGAATAAAGACCATGTCTGGTTTTTCCTCTTTTAATATATTGCTGAGATTTCTCTATTTTCTTCCACTCCCTAACCCTCTAATATTCCAGGTTGTGAGCTTCATTAATAAAGGTTAGTAAAAGAGTAGTTGGTAAGAAATTGCGCAGTTTTGGGGAGAACTCGACAACTGCTGGCACAAGCATCATACAACTACTAAGGGAATGCTTCTGCTCAATTCCTGGGTTGAGTGGCTCTAGCTACCTATAATGCTTTGCGCATTTTCCTAGATGAAGATAGGATATCAGTTGGGTTCACTCATTTTTGGAGCCGACGCTCACTGTGGGCTTGAACTACATATTTCTGGAGAGCAAGGTTGGTTTCCCTCTAGGATTGTGCAGATCACCAAGGTAGACCTAGAACTGGATTGCAACCAAATCAAGAGGTAAACTTTTGGTTAGATGAAAAAGAAAGTAAGAAAACACAGGATATAAGGCAAAGGATAAACTCAATGAAAGCACAAGTACCTGGGTCAGTGTGAGATAAGTTGTTGAGTCTTTAGTAGGGAGGCTCCAAAATGAAGCATAGGAAAATTTTTGGAGGGTGGTTGTAGCCACTACAACAATGGCTTTGTGATAGGGAAATATGGTGATTGTGTTGCAACATTTCCACATGTTGTACAAGATGGGGATTATTTTTTGAACTATGAGAGCACTAAAGGGAAATATCTATTCCCCCCCACCCTTTTATTCACTCTAGCAACATGCTTGAAGGCAAGCAAAGATATTGGAAATTGGTTGACATTTGTCCATAACCTGGTTTGTTATGTTCCATAGTGACATATGAATATAATACTTTTGGTTGTCTTTTAAAACATCTATCGGTGCTTTAAAGTGCATTTGATGATGTATATAGGTTCAGTCTAGGGTTTTCTTGGTTGGTTTTTCCCACACTAAGACATTGCATTGGGATTGGCATGATAAGACACAATGAGACATCATTTTTCCTTAATATTATGTCGTGTGTGGTCTAGGGCCTTAGTGGAATTTAACATTTTTCTTGCATCTTTTGGTGTTGTACATTTGGAATTTGGTGTGTGGGTTATATAGAACGATAGTTAATTTACATATAACAAGGAAGTTGGTTAGGTTTGACATTACATCTATTCTTTTAGATGTTTGAGGTTTGTTTGTTTACCTTTGAACTTCACAATATACAAGTGGTAGCTTACCTTTTTTTGTGGTTTGTTGTGCAAAAATATTGCCACAATTCTTCATATTCATGGTATGCATTGCTCTTTAAATTTTGTGGAGGTATATAATGAAATTTTGTCACATTTTAAATTCTTAGCTATTATTTGATGTGCATAAGATAGCCATCCAACATATCATTTATCTTGGAATTTTATTAAATTTTAAAAATTTAGCTATTATTATCTCCTCTCGCAAGATGGGTATCCAATATTTCTTTTTATTTGACTATAATAATTTTCTTTTCTTACTAATGATATGGTTGTATTTTTCTAGGTTGGATTGGAAACCTCCAGGATATTGCCTTCTTCAAAAATATTATGGAGAGGCACATTGAACATAAAGATATTCGACATTAAGCCTAATCTATCTATTTGATCACACAATCTAGAAGCTCCTGTCATATTTCCGTCATTGTTCCTCATTGTTGCGTTGATGAATTAGTGCAATGAAAAAATGCATGCTCTAGTTTAATGGACTTCCAAATTAGACATTAATTAAGGCCCATCTGACTATCCTGCAACATATTAAAGCTAATTTTTTGCATTAGTTGACATATTTTTAACTTTAATATGCTCATTAGGAAGACTTAGAGATAATTGCATATTATGTGCCTAATATTATTTATTTTTGTAGAATATTGTGAGAATATTGGACAAAATATGAAGAGTTGGAGGATGAGATAATCCAGGGAATTTCTCTCTACTACACGATGGACCAATATTGGATAATAAATGAAATTATTAAATATATTCTTGAGCTCTAGTAATTAAGAAAAATCTAGGAATATGCTCCCAGTCATTTAATGTAAATTCCTAGTGTTGGGAACTAGATCCACTTTTAGAGGGATGTTGGAGGGGAAAGATGTCTCCCTTCAAGGATAATGCTTCCTCATCACTTTGTGTAAGTACCAATTCGAATTTTCCTCTGGATGCACGTATTTCTTGGTCTTCTTGTGGAGAAAACTTGTTATTTAGTAGCTCCACTTTCATTTCTAGTAGGTATGTACTTGGATTGATTCAAATAATGAATTTTGGTGCAAGTTTAAGATTCTAAAGCTTGTTTTCTTTTAGATGAATCTGAGTATCCTTGGGATTGGTCATCCCAAGAGCCTTAGAGCCATGTTGTATGATTTCTTTATTTCCATTGAATGTCTTTTTCACTTGCATCTCTTATTTCTGCATTTACTATTCATGCAATTTTTGTTGTAGGTCATATTGGTTAAAAATTGAAGTGAGTTTTTTTGCAGGTTATTTACAAAGACACAAAAATTATTCATCCTTAGAAAAAAATTTAAAATTAATATTCATCATTGAGCTACTTGGATTGGTTTACTAGTTCACAAATCTAGAATATTTGGAAGTCTCTTGTAGCAAAATAGTAGTAATTTTTTGCTATCTTTTAGCACATGATAATGTGGCTATTTTGCATTGATTCCACCTGGACATCCTAAAAAAATCAACTTAATAAAAAAATTTACCCCATATAAATTTCACTTGATTAGGTTAGGCATTTGTAGGTTAACTAGCTCACTAATTCTTGAATTTTTGGTTTTTAGAGAAGTATTTTTCTGCTATTTTTTAGCACATGTTAACAAAGGTATTTTTGAGTGATTCCACTTGGAATGGAGTCCTAGTAAATCCTACTTAAAATAAAAATAAAAATCCCATCTCATTTTTATTTGATTTGCTTCGGCATTCGATAAGTTCTCTCGAGGAGATTTTTTGCCAAGGATTGACCCTCCGACGGAGTCTCTGCAACTCGTCCTAGGGTTTCTGCAATTCCTGCTACGGTAGGCTCTCCTGACAGTGCTCAGTTTTGGCAGGAACTGGGAGGATTCTAGGTCCTCATCTTTTGCTTTTGGTCGACGGAAGCATGCAGCCCCCTCAGGGGGAGGGCAATGCGCCTCCCCCAAAAAATGACAACCAAAAGAGCCAGATCAAAGGTACTGACAATGAAGACAGGCAAAATGATAACAATGCTGATAGTGGTAAGCAGTTGAACTCTGAACAAGCTCAGAACGACAAGCCCAAAGCAAGTTCTTCCACCTGCAGACCAATGGCCACTCACAGGCCAAAAGTGGAATTCCCCAGTCATCGAATCAATGCTAGAATACAGTTCATGAGGGATCACGCTTTGATTGGCAAGTTTATTGGAATATGGCCAAATGAGAAAGCGCTAAGAAGCTGGATCAATTCCAAATGGAGTCCAAAAGGACACATCACTCTGCACCTAGGGCCAAAGGGGTTTTTTACAGCTGTTTTTAACTGCTTGGAAGATCGAAACAGGGTTTTGGATGGAGGACCATACTTCTTTAACTCTGAAGGACTTTTTCTCAGAGGGTGGGTCGAACGTTTCAATCCGGATAACGAAGACCTAAGTTGTGCACCTGTATGGATAAGGTTGTATTCGCTACCTTGGGAATACTGGGAAGAGGATTCCCTCCAAGAGATTGGCAATGCTCTGGGCGAGTTCATCAAGGTAGCAGAGGAAACAAAGTTATGCAGATACACATCATATGCCCGGATCTGTGTCTACATGGACCTCAAGCAAGCTCTGCCAGATACGGTAAGTCTCTTCCATGAAGATGTTGAATGGATACAGTTGATAGATTACGAGCATGTACCATTTAGATGCAGGAAATGCCATGATCTAGGTCACCTCTACAGAGATTGTCCGTTGAACAGGAAACCCCCACCTCAAATGGATTTAGACAATCTAACGCCTGATGGATTTACCAAAGTGATGAATCATAGAAGGGGACATAATAAATCTACAGTCACCAACAAGACCAATCCAGTCAATTTGTCAAAACCCTCAACAAGCAATAGCTTTGCTGCCCTAGCCAGTGATGATGTTCAAGATCCTGATAACATACCTCCAAATGACAAGGAAACTAGCAAAGAAAAGAAAGACGGGACTCCACCACAGTCAGGGGAAAAATCATCAGACAAATCAACCCCTGTCTCCAAAACTATAACCCAGGCCTGGAGCTTCCATGGAATGGAAGTCGATAATCCGGATCCCAGTGTAGTGACAGAGAAGGAAAATGTTGTGAACTTTCAATAACCCCAGCTCATGGAGGAAGATTCTGAATCTATTGATATCGGTGAACTGGATATTCTAGGCCTAGAGCAAGCATGTAAAACAAGAAACTTCGACAAAATACCAGATAAGCAAGTGGACAATCTGGTGGAAGTCCTCAATCGCGCTCAAAAGAAGTACTCTCTAGGAGTCCAGATTGGCAATCAATGGGATGGGAAATTTATCACCAAAGACAGTAAAAAGAGAGGAAGGAAAACCACCCTGGAAAGAACTATCAAGATAGGTGAAGTGTTAGTTGAGTCAGGCCGATATGCCAAGTTGACCAAGTACTTCACTATCAACCCCAATCCTTCTCAATGAAGTTGATATCATGGAATATTAGGGGGCTCAATAGCCCAAGGAAAGGCAAACTTCTAAAAAACATGCTCATGCAGGAAAAACCAACCATTCTCTTTCTGCAAGAAACAAAATGTAACTCGACAGTCTTGGAAAAAATAGTAGCAAAAGCTTCGCCGAGAGGGCTAGTAACAGCTGTTGATGCTCAAGGGGCATCGGGAGGACTGGCAGTTCTCTGGGATGCACGAGTAATTCAACTTGATAATATACATGCAAATAAGAACTTCATCCAAGCAATATTTCACATAATCGGCACCAACATCCACGGCCACATGACAAATGTGTACTTACCTCAGGAAACCATACACAAAGCTGAAATACTGGACACCTTATTGGAGCTGAACTCAAACAAGCTGCACTCGCTATGGATATCTGGAGGTGACTTTAATATGATAGCAAGAATGGAGGAAAAGCAAGGAGGCAGAAGCAGAGGCAATAGAGATGGGAACATATTAAAAGATTTTATTCAAAATAACTGGCTGATTGATCTCCCTTCAAATAATGGCATATTCACATGGAACAACAAAAGGGAAGAACCACACCAAATAGCCTCTCGCCTCGACAGATTCTTATATCAGACAATGCAACTCACCTAGGTGGCGAATTCATTGCTTCCATCCTTCTTGTTTCGGGCTCTGATCACTGGCCAATAGCTCTCCATTGGAATCGCCCCGGCAACAATGCTCGGCGCCCCTTCCGGTTTGAGGATTTTTGGTTAACTCATCCTAAGTTTAATGAATTTGTTAGATCACCTGGCTCAAATTCAATCCCTCTAATGGCTCCAAGATGTCTATATTCCAGCGGAAACTTAAGCACCTCAAAGGAGAAATTAAACGCTAGAACCATTCCACTTTTGGCAACATTTTCAAAGCTCAAGCAATTCTCAATCAAGAAATGAAGAATATTCAGCAGAGGATCATCACAGAAGGGCGCTCTGAAGATCTAGTAAAGTAGGAGCAATATATCGAAACCCAAATCCTTGACAGGGCGTTACAGGAGGAAACTCTTTGGAGGTAGAAATCAAGGGTTAAATGGCTAAAGGACGGGGAAAAGAATACGAAATTATTTCACAAAACTACAGTGCAACGCAGAATGAATAATCATATTTCCCACATCAAAAATGAACAGGGAAGTAGAATTGAAACTCATGAAGGTATTGAAGAGGAGTTCCTCAGGTACTTCAAACAAGCTCATCAAGAGCCCAACATAGACCGAACAACGGATATTGATAAAGTTACAAGACACATTCCCAAATTAATCGCTGAAGAGCATAATCTTCTCCTCCTTAAGCCCACAAGCCTTCAGGAGGTTGAGATTGCTGTGCATCAGCTGAAAGTAGGGAAGGCTCCTGGTCCGGATGGATTCACTTCCAACTTTTTTCACAATTTCTGGGATCTAATAAAATTGGAAGTCTGGCAAGTGGTTGAATAATCACGCACTCTGAGATGGATGTACCCAGGACTGAATGCAACCTTTATTGCATTAATACCCAAAGCAGAGGAATCCAATACTCCAGATAAATATAGACCGATCGCTCTTTGCAACATCATATACAAGATTGTCTCCAAGGTTATAGCTACCAGACTGAAACCTCTGCTCCCTTTTATTATATCGCCAGAACAATCTAGGTATGTTGAAGGACGACAGATCACGGATGGAATTATTTTGACTCATGAAATAATCCACTCCCTGAAGCATTCAAAAAAACCAGGTATGATGCTTAAAATTGATTTATCTAAAGCTTTTGATAGCCTAAGCTGGGTTTACATACAAAAAATTCTAACTGCCTTTGGATTTTCCCCTTCCTGGGTTAGATGGGTCATTAATCTTTTATCCTCCTCGTTCTTCTCTGTACTCATCAATGGTATCCCTTCGCCCACGTTCCGTCCTTCCAGAGGTATCAGACAGGGAGATCCACTTTCACCTTTTCTTTTTGTTATTTTAGCAGAAGGACTGGGTCGTAGTATTAAATCAGCTCTTCTATCCCAAAGTCTCAAGGGTTTTTCTTTTTGCAATTCTCCCTCCTACTCTCATCAACAATTTGTGGATGATAATATGCTCTTTGGTCACCCCTCTGTTCAAGAAGCTCGCCTTTTCAAATCCATCCTATCAAATTTCTCTGAAGCATCCGGAGCCCTTATTAACAGAGTCAAGTCACAAATTTTTTTCTTTAATACCCCTCCCCCCACCCAAAGAGCTATAGCCCGTATTCTTGGTTTTACCATTGCGTCTCTTCCCTCTAAATACCTGGGGGCCCCCTTAATAGCCTCGGCTCTCAAGCATTCCTCTTGGAAAGAACTATTAGAAAAGCTAGAAGCAAGGCTTTTCCTCTGGACTCACAGGGCTCTTAACATGGCGAGCAGGCTTGTTATCATTAAAGTTGTTCTTCATTCCATTCCCCTTTATCTTTTCTCAATTCTTACAGCTCCTAAATGGGTTCTAAAGGACATAAAGAAGCTTCAGCGCAATTTCTTATGGGGCAATTCAGGCCCCAATCGAAAGTGGGCTCTGGTCAAATGGGACAATGTCTATCTTCCAAAGAAAGCTAGAGGTATTGGGCTAAGAGATCCAGAGCACAGTAATGAGGTAATGGGAGCTAAAATTTGGTGGAGATGGCTCTCAAATCCCAACACTCCTTGGGCCTCCCTCTAGATGGCAAAATATGCGAACAATACCCCCATTGAAGAAAGAATTCGAATGTCAGAAGTAAGTACAGGATCAGTTATTTGGAACTCGGCCATTCAACATAGGAACCTAATACAACAGCACAGCTTCTGGGAAGTTAAGAATGGCAACACAGCAAGGTTCTGGGAAGACTCCTGGTAGCAACTCCCAAAAATCAAGGACACTCTCTCCAACCTTCCAGAGCAAGATATAAATCACTTTGATAAGGTTAATCAATTCTGGGATTCTTCTTCCACACAAGAATATAGACAATGGATGGAAGCCAATCAGATTCTGATGCACGGCACTGAGCAAACTCAGCTCTCTCTCTCCTCAGAATTACAAAAGCGGCAAATCCTCTCCTCAGAAGGAATGGACGTTCTTAGATGGGGATATGAAGAGAAAGGTATTTTCACCACTAGGGAAGCATATAAAGTAATCATTAAGGAAAGGATAACCAAAGATATTTTATTGGATAGGATCTAGACGTCATCTAACTAGTCCAAGGTGTCTACATTTCTGTGGCTTCTATGTCATAACAAAATTCTCACATGGGATAACCTCAGAAAAAGAAGTTTCTCTGGGCCATCTATATGTCCTAACTGCAAGCAGGTAGAGGAATCAGCGTTACATCTAATGCAAACTTGTCAAATAGGACGGAAACTGTGGGAAAAGGTTACATTCTGTTGTCAAAAAGAAGGCAGAGTGCATGGGGATATTAAAGCCACTATCCGCAACTGGAGTCAAGAGCAATATCAAAGCAAACTCTTAAACACTCTGTGGCAACTTATTCCTGGTCTACTGATGTGGAACATCTGGAAGGAGCGGAATAGAAGAGTTTTCAAAAATCAATCAATGTCTATTGAGCAGATTTGGACTAGGCTAAACCAGAACATCAAAGAAACTTTGTCCATCAAAGCCTGGTCCCAAGAAGATTATCCATCACTACCGCAGGAACAATCTATCTGGGCCATTTGGAAGTTTCATTTAAATCAACAGCCCACTCTTAATGACAATCCCACTAAGAGTCACAACATTCCAACAAGATGGACTCCACCGCCTAGCAACATGTTTCAACTCAACTTCGACGGAGCTTCAAAGGGTAATCCAGGAAATGCAGGATATGGAGGAGTCTTCAGAGATTATCATGGCATTCCTTTACTGACCTTTCTTGGATCAAAAGGCTGGGACTCTAACAACTCAGTAGAATTAGAAGGATTGTGGCGAGGTCTTAATCTTGCTCAAGATAGAGGTTTTTTTCCACTAATTATTGAAGGGGACTCGCAAATCATCATAAACATGGTCACAAAACTCATGCAAGGATCACCCATACATAAGGTCAGTAGTAGTTGGAGAATGGCTCAATGACTCGAGCTGATAGACAAATGGCTCTCTCAACATCAAGCCATTTCTTTCAAACATATTAAGCGGGAAGGAAATAAGCTGGCTGACTTTCTTGCTAATCTAGGGGTGGAAACTGAGGTGGATTTCTTTGATGGCCCAATCTCCAGCATAGCATTCGAGAATCAACTCTCAGACTTTCATACTATTGTGAAGAACGACATGATTCAGAAGTTGGATACACACCTGGATGTGGGTGTAATTGACGAGCATTAATGAGGCTCATGCCGCGGAGTCAGCTGTCCTGGCACCTGGCCGGAGGACGCAGCTTACACATTCCCGCATCAGCTGGTATGAATGCAACAGGGTACAGCATAATGGTCATGATTCTGGCATTCAATGCACGTTTGATTCGAGAAACTCTACGAGGCGATTTATCCATGGCCTGCTCTCTGGTTTCTGCACCTGACATTCTCGGCTCCTTCTTCCTTCGCCCGCTCTTCTTCCCGCACCCCTGTTTTATTCAGGTTGTCTAGAAGCTCCACTGGATTTTCAATTTGGCTTGCTCAGCCTGCGCTCGGCCCTCTCCCCTCTGGCTTTGGTCATCTTCCCTTCCTAATCTCCCTGTTCACCCAGCCATGGTCCGACGTCGTGGAGTATCACGCCGTGGTGGTAATGCTGGAAATCGAGGCCGAGCCTCTCATTTCGCTCCACAGAACATCACTCCTCTAGCCTCTGCCACCCCGTCCTCCCCGCCTTCTGATCATTCTCGGCCTACCCTGAACAATTCCTTTCAGAATACCCATTTTAAGTTCAGGAGCAGGCTCAATAAGCCTTTGATAACTGCCAGTATCACTGTAATTCTAACGGAGGAGGAGGATGTGCCCAGCAATTCGGCCAACATTACCATGTCTCAGTCACAGAACGAAAGTGGTCTTCAGGGGGAGATAACCGGGGCCGTGTTCAGCAGTGACAATATGCAGAATGAAGGTGAAATGCCGGAAGCCCCTCAACCCCAGCCAGCTTCTTCTCAGGGCCAGGTGCTTGCCTGTGAACCGGTGCATTATACAGGCGGCGTTCTGAATTTAGTAATTCCTCCAGATGGCGGTGTTTTGGGAGACGCAGACAATGAAATGGTCACGTGGATTGGCTCTCCTAGCCAGGTGAATAAGAACATGACCGACTCTCTCACTCATGATTAAAGGATTCTGGTTCAAAGGCTCTATTAGCATTCTCAACTCTGATCTGTCTTTTTTAGGTTATGCTTCTCTGGGTTTTGTTACCTCTGTTCATGCCTCTGTTCTTGTTTTTTTGTATAAGCACGAATCACTATAATTTTAAGTTCAGAAACAAGTCATGGCCTAGCAAGCCTAGTTTTGCTTCTTTTTGTAATGGCGGTTTTAAAAGAATGTCTCTCAGCAAGCGCAGAAGCTGCCAGTGGTGCTGTTGTGTTAGCTACAGTTCTGGTTTGCTTTCTTGCCTTTCAGGATCCTACTAATCTTGCTTCAAAGTCTCTCAACCATGTAAGGGTGGATGAAAGGAGCTATATGTAGCAGATTCTCTGGTTGAGGGCTGGCTTCGGCCCCCTCTGAGGTCTCGACCTCTTTGTAAATATTTTTTATCTTTTTTAATAGAAATAGTCTTTACTCAGAAGAAAAAAAGAAAAAAAGAAAAAAGAAGTAATTTTGATGTCTAAAATGGACCTCCTAAGAAAAATGTACAATCAATATAAAATTTATAATAACCAAGAGGATTCAAGATTATGATGTCAACCATGGGGGACGATTCACCATTTTGGAGTAAAAAAGTAAAAGGATTAAAAAATAATAAAATAATAAAACTATTTTTTCAACTTGTATTTTCAACTTATCTCGCTAGGGTTTTACTCAAATTTCGAGTGGGAGTACTCGTTGGATGCAAAATTTAATTCCCCATCCAAGGAGTACCCATGTTGCATACTTTTGATGGACCCTGCTACACGAAAATGAGAAATACATGAAACAACATGATTGCAATCATGTTTTTAATGTATTTCTCATTTTTTCTTGCAGCAGGGTCCATCTAAAGTATGCAACATAGGTACTCCTTGGATTAGGAATCAAATTATGCATCCAACAAGTGTTTCCTCTCAAAATTGGAGTAGTAATCAATCTTGGGGAGCTCCTCGATCATGTAATTTTTGTTCTTCGAGGGTTTAAAAAGTCCTTGTTGAATGTTTTATAGATGGTTTCTAATTATTTTCCTTATTTTGATCCTTTTTAGACTATAAGCCACTTTATTGTTGGTACTAACTTTACCATTACACTTATGTACCATCTTCCCTTTTGAGTTTCTAATGTCAAGCTCATCCACACGCTTTTTGTATGGATTGGTTTTATTTTCTTGTCCTTTCATGTCATTTCTTTGTTTTCTTTTCTTTGAGTAACCCCAATGATTAAAAATCCTTTTGTATTGAGTATATTTCCTTTTACCCCTGTTGCTTTCCTCACTCCTATGAGAACTACTACAAGTAGAACAACTCTCACTTGAATAGCCACAAGTATAGCTTATACTAATGCTTATTGTCTAATGTTGCTTTCCTCCTCTTTCTATACACCTTATAGGATGTTCTTTATGCCTCTTTTTCTACTTTTTAGTTCTTGTACTAGTGGTTTAAGGTTGGTTTTTACACTTCCAAATATGTTGGTCACTAGAATCAATGCTATTTCCCCTTATCCTAACCCTTGTCCTCTTATAATATGTTCTCTACTTCTTATTCTTAGACTTACATGATGCTTACCCATGCTTGAATCAAACGATTTAGATGAAGAAACACAAAGAGACCTCTCCCATTTAGATTTATTAGATTTTTTCCTTGATCTGTAACCTCTAATGGGAGAGTTATCTTTCAGTTTCTTTATCTAAATATTCTAATTCAAGTATCATTTTCCTTATTTTCTTTATCAATTTTAAATATTTCATTTAAAAGTACTAGAAAATAAAAGTGGAACCTCTACTAAAACTCCTCAAGGCACAAATTATGTGTTGCAACACCAAGGACCCTATATTTCCATCCCAAACAAAAGTGAAAAATGATACTCATTAGAATAGAATAAAAAAATTAGATCCGCTATAATATCATAATTTCTCACCAACTGCATAAGTAATCATGGAGTGAATGAATGCTTGGATGCACTAATAAAATAACATAATCTATTAGAGTGGTTGTGTAATTTGAATTTCCAATTGAGTGTTTTCATTCTTTGGCTTCCATACAATTAATTAATCACGTGTGGATATGGATATATAGATGGAAATGGATATTCTTTGATTTAGAGGATACATTAATCAAAATTTGGTTGCTACACCTTTAACTACAACTTGCCATGCATATTGCATATAACCCTTTTCAGTTGAATTTAATTAACAAAACAAAAGGGAAGATATGGTATTATTACCTATTGTTGAATGTATGTTTTCCATTAACATAACTTGCTTTAGACATTATATGTACTTACCACTGTGCCATCCAGATAATTGTCAGCTAATCATATCTACTATATGCATCCTACTAAATAAATATATGTTGCTTTTAGAATCTACAATATATGCATCCTTGTTAGTTGTCTTTAATGATGGTTTCTAGCATCCTAAGATGGTAATGGCATGGTAATTGATGACCAATCAAACGTTTGGAAGATGATGATCAACCTCATGGGCGAGTTTTGACATTTGCACCATATTTTCTTTACAAAGAAAAGATGATGTTATTTCTTAATTGAGTTTTGGTGTGAATTATTCAAAAGGTTTGTAAAGATGATGATTAACTTTGTGTCCATAAAGTTTCAACAATTGCACCGTATTTTTTTTACAAGCAAAGGTAATGTTATTTCTTGATTAAGTTTTGGTGTGAAACATTTAAATCATTTTATTTTTTTATATTGCATATTAATATGATGAAACTGACCTTATTCAATAAAAAAAATTCAACCACGTTTACAATTTTATATGTTATTTTAGACATATTACATGTGAAAATATTCATTTCAAATTTAGAGGTCTATAACAAAGAAAAAAATCTTCAATAACTTTTTTCACATCTCAAAATGTTTTATATACCAGCATAGACTCATCTTTACACTGGATCTACCAAGTGCCGAGAGGGATCAAATATTTTTTCACTCTATGCTAGTTTTCATATCAATATATTTGATCCCTCTCGGGGCTTAGTACATCCAGAGTAAAGATGGATCTATGCTGGTTTAATTCCCCTCTTTAAATAGGCTACATTACACGTGAATGCCATGGGTCAATACCATTGTTTCTCAATACCATGGATCAATGCCATGTGTCATCTTTATTTTTGTTAATATTAATATTAGGGTTAATAATGTTGTTTCTCATGGTATTTAAATTTTTTTGCCCAAAAAAATGTGTTATTTATTTACCATACCTCTCCTTTATTTATATTTTTATTAATTTACCATATCTCTTTTATAAATAACGTATTTGGCCGATGGTATTTAGCTCATGGTATTAAAATGGTATTTGACCCATAGGCTTCACCTAAATAAAACCTCTTTTTTGAGGTTTATGGACTAAATATAAAAAGAGGTTTTATTTATTTACCATACCTAATTTTTTAGTGTTCATAAACCTCTTTATATTTTAACTTTATATTATGTTTATACATAATAATAAATACATTGATTTCTAAATAGAGCCGTCATTACATTAAAAATGTTAAATGTTAAACGTTACATGTTAAATGTTTACATTTACATTTACATTTACGTTTACATGTTTATGTGAGATCTACCTCCATACTCCAAAGTATAAAAAGATGTTTTATTTATTTACCATACCTCCAATTTATTTATATTTTTATTTATTTACCATACCTAATTTTTTAGTGTTCATAAAACTCTTTATATTTTAACTTTATATTGTGTTTATACATAATAATAATTAGATTGATTTCTAAATAGAGTCGTCACTAGATTAAAAATGTTAAATGTTAAACGTTACATGTTAAATGTTTACACTTACATTTATGTTTACATGTTTATGTGAGATCTACCCCCATACTCGGTTGTAGAGCGTCTCTCGGCGCAATTAATACATACCAATATAAATTTTAAATCAAATCCATCATTACTCTGGAAGTGCCAAGAGGGATCAAATATTTTTTAACTCCATGCTAGTTTGCATATCAGGATATTTGATACCATACTTGGTTGTAACCGTCTCTTGGCACAATTAAGGGATCAAATATTTTTTAACTCTATGCTAGTTTGCATATCAGGATATTTGATACCTCTCTGCGCTTAGTAGATCCAGAGAGAAAAGATGGGTTTATGTTGGTTTAATTCTCCTCTTTAAATAGGCTACATTCCAGGTGAACACCATTGATTCTCAATACCATGGGTCAATACTATATGCCATCTTTATTTTTATTAATATTAATATTAGGGTTAATAATGTTTTTTTTAATGGTATTAATAATAATTTGGCCCATAGGCTTCACCTAAATAAAACCTCTTTTTTGAGTCTCCTTAAATATAAAGAGGCTTATGGACTAAATATAAAAAGAAGTTTTATTTATTTACCATACCTCTAGTTTATTTATATTTTTATTTATTTACCATACCTCCACTTTATTTATATTTTTATTTATTTATCATACTTATTTTTTGAGGGTTCATAAACCTCTTTATATTTTAAATATATATTGTAATAATAATTAGATTGATTTCTAAAGAAAGTCCACATTAGATTAAAAATGTTAAATGTTAAACATTACATGTTAAATGTTTACATTTACATTTAGGTTTACATGTTTATGTGAGATCTACCCCATACTAGGTTGTAGAGCGTCTCAATAACTATACACGACTTAACACCAATCAATAATTAGACTATGAAAATATATACATATTAAAAAATCCATTATTCCATAAGTACACAAAGAAAAAAAACAAATATTCTTTCCTCATAACATTGTGTTCATTGTAAAAAAAAACTATTTATTTTTGAGAAAAAAATTTATTCCCTAACATGAAAAAAACAGCCATTAGACAAATGAATTGCTAACGTCATCTCAGAGAAAGCTAGGATATACATTTCATTGTGACTGTCATCTATCATGCTTATTTTGTTGATAGTTTTTCCTATAAACTAAAATTGGAAAGAAATAGTTATCATATTACAAGCTTTAGTTTATTGACATTTGTTTCCATTTATGATGTGTATATATATTGTTTTGCATTGGAAAATGTTATTTTATTATATATATATATATTATTAAAAATTTATAAATATAAGATGAATTGTTAGAGAAATTTTATTGAGTTAAGAGGTTTATTCTAAAACAATTTACAATGTGATTTAATTTTGTTTATGTGGACCAAAACAATTTAAAAATAAAATAAAATTATACAAAACATTTAAATAATGTCGGTTCATACAAAAAATTTATATGTGAAAAGAAATTTATATGTGAAAAGATTAGATCTTTTAAACACATATTAGATCCATATATCGCTCATAATATATCATATGCAGTCAAAAGCTTGCAGTCACGAAACTTAATACGTCTTGACACGGGTGAAAATAAAGTTTGAATTATTGCAGTGTTAACTCGGGCGAAAACAAAGTTTAAATCGCTGTAATCAGTGGGGCATATCGAGGTGAAAGTCGCGGAGAGGCAACCAAGTTTTCTAAATTTAGTTAGTAAATACAGTGACGGAAATTTTGCAAACATGACGGAAACGTTTAAGATTAATTAGTTTACTAACGCTGTGTATCAGTATATTGGTGAGTTATTTTTTTTACTTTATTGATAATTTATTATTTTTGTTTCTAGGTTTACAGAAAAATGGGAGAATTTAACTAGTGAATTTTTAATAGTAAAATTTGTTTTAATCATGAAGATTTTATCAATTGAGCTAACTCTAAAAACTCTAATATAATGTACAATGAAGATAAAAAATTGGTATTTTATAATCATAGATAATTTTATAATTTGTTTATTTATTTAAAACACCAATGTCCCAAGAACCAGAAGAGATGAAGGAGATGCAAGGTAAAGGAAGTTGGAAGACCGTAGAGAAAAAAAGAAAGCTACAGCACCAATCTCACCAAGAAAGACAAGGAGCCAGATAATTAAAAACTAAGAAAATTATATGTCCGATAGACCAATTTGGTCTCAGTGGACGTTAACCATCATCATCATTATAATCAAGATAATTTTTTTAAGAATTAGTTTTTTACATTATTTTTTTAATAAAACTAAATTTACTGCTTTTAATTTTTTTATTGTAATTTAATCCATAGATATATATCATTTAATAAATTTATAATGTTTTTTTCTATTTAATTCTTAGATTAAATCTTATGATAATGATGATGATGATCCACATTCATTAAGATTAAATATGGACTATTAAACTGTAAGAAGGTAAGATATTACTTGGAATTCTTAAAAAAAAAAAAAACAAAAAATACTTAAAAAAACATTAAGAGAAGCATTTTAAGAGTACCATAGTTTGGTTGAGTTAAAAGGTCCAAAAGGTTAGTTGTGTGACAAAAATTTTGAAAATTAGATTTACTCTTAGCATAACCTTGATAATTCAAGAGAAGGCTCTTTTCATCTTCAACCCTTTTAGTGCCATAAAAATGACAAACTCTTTTATCCCATGATGTTTTGGGAATTGACCTACTGCTAGTTTTATAATGAAGCTTATGAGGATTTTTGTTATTTTAGCAAATTTTCTACTTTACACTAGTCAAGATAGAGAGATACTTTTATTTTTTAAATTTGGATTGGTCACTTATAGTGTCTTAATTTCCTTTTTCCCTCTAACTCTTTATCACACACAATTTCTACTTAAATTTTGATATACTAATATCTTTAACATTATCACAGTTTCTTCTTAAATTTAAATTTTGATATAATATTATCTTCAATGTTATCCCTAGTGTTCATTTTTTAAATATATTAATAAACTAACTAAAACTAAACATCCTTATAATAAAATTTCTCCTATGTGATTGTTTCCAAAAGAATTTGTTATTAATATAATTCCTATCGAGAAGAAATTGAATCATATAATTGATTTTAATATGTAAAAAAATAAAATAAAACAAAACAAAAAAATCTCCACATTTTGTTTTTGTTTTTAGGATTTCTAGCTCTCTTCATTGATTGTATAGGCATAAGTGATGAACTAAGTACACTCCAGAGGTTTTTATGGTTCAAGAATATGAAAAGTTGATTTACCAGAAAATTTAGATGCTAGTGAATGTTGTAAATACATCTATCAAAGAAGGATTAATGATTGCCATTATGAGATGTGTGAATTTGGCAGGATCATGTCATAGTCAACAATTTTAATTCATTGTTGGCAAGAATAACATAAAAAGCCATCTAATCATAATCATGTTACATCATATATAAAATCGCCCAATCCAAATCATGTCTATGATTGTTATATACCTAGGGGGGATAATATGGGGTACCAAGGGAGGTACCCAAGGTAATAATGTAATAATGGAATGGGCCATAGTAATAAATAAGGTGGTTAACCCATGTCATGTAAGGGACCACAAGTAGTTAATAATAATGTAATGGGCCCATGGTATTAGTTGATGGTATGAGAAAACCATGGTAATGATGCATGGTATTGTATGTATGAGGCCTATATAGAGGCTAGAGACTCCACATGGAGAGATATGAAGAGAAGAATTATTCTTGTATGAACAGGCATATGGCTTGTGGAGTGTTCTCCTTCCTTAAGGAGTGAATGTATGGTGTTGCCCTACCTCAAGGGTTTGATAATAAAGAAGCATTTCATATTATTTCTGGGTTTCTTTGCATTATCTTATACTTTTATATCAGATCTATAATATTCTTGGGTTAGATCTACAACAATGATACACCTAGAGAATTCACTCGAGTTAAGGCACATAGAGTTCTCTGGAAGTGTGGCACTAAGAAGGTTCATCACAATGGTTGTGACCAACTTAAGACTATACTTCTAGACTACACCGTTAGTGCTTATACTTCTTATTTATGTGTAAGACTTAGTATGTTAGCAAAAATAACATTCAATCTTTAACAAAAGGATAATTCCCGATTGACTTATTCATTAACCTTCATGTACAACAATAATCTAGTACTGCATAATTGTCACAATTGTAAACTTCACAAGAACATGAGACAAGAGTAACATGTATGTAAAAATATTTTATATCATAGCATAATTCTGGTTTACATATGAGTTCAGACCACAACCTATGTAACACCCTCCTCACACATCTACCCAAGTAACCGGCCAATCGGGGTAAACATGTGATGAGAAGTTACTATGATATGATTCAACCTCCTAAGTCACCTCAAGGAAGTGGAGCTAACGAAAACACACTATACAAACCTTCCATATCAGCAATAGGACTCCCAAGAACCATTCCAACCTCTTGTGGGGTGTGTGTTATATTCTTTCCATGATTAGCCCCTATATTAGGTGGGCGGACCTACCTATGGTTTTGTGCATGGGTTTCACACATGGTTTCCCTGTTAAGGGAACTACGACTATGTTCTAATCTAGGGTTAATGGATTGGGGTTTATGAATGCTTCAGCATGTATATATATATGTGTTGTAACATTGAAGGGAACATAATGAAAAATCAATCTGGCAGTCCCGGTTTTTGGATCCAGGGGAAAATCTTTGTGTATTTGTTTTGTGTTTCTTGTTATTGTATATTTTCTGTTTTTAAGAATTCTTTTGCAGGTAATTTCTGTACAAGGTTAAAACCTACATTTGGTATTATAGTTATTTCGGCTTCAAGGGGACGCCTTTGCTTTGAAGGGTTTTTCTTGGGTCTGTGGTAGACCCTGTTCAGTGGGAGATCTGTGAGATCGATTCTTGTGGTGAAAGAAGATGTCAAGTAGTGGAAGATAGAGTTTAAGAAATTTAATGGTCAGAGTTTTGAGTTGTGAAAACTCAAGATGGAGGATCTACTAGTGGATAAATATAAGTGGATCTTAGTAGATCTAGGTACTAAACCAACGACAATGTCAACTGAAGACTGGGCGAAGTTGGATCGAAAATCAAGGATCACAATACGGTTGTGTATCTCATATTCATTATTGTTGAATGTATTAGGGGAAGCTATGATGAAGGCTTTGTGGGACAAGTTAGGGACTTTCTACCAATCTAAGTCTCTGGTGAAAAATTGTTCCTACGGAAAAAGTTGTATAACTTGAAGATGAAGGATGGAGACTCGATGACAGAGCATATGAACGCATTTAATATTGTGGTAAGCTAGTTGTTATCTATTGATATTAAAATTTAAGATGAAGATAAGTGCATCAGTTTGTTGTGTTCTCTACCATATTCGTGGGATAGTCTGGTTGTTGCAATAGGTAGCAATAAAACTACCTTGAAGTTTGATGAAATAGTCTCATCCTTGTCGTCGGATGAGATGAGACGGAAAAATATGGAAGGCGAGAATGGAGATGCCTTTTCTGTACGAGGACGGTCCCAAAATAGAAACAAAAATAAGTCCTCAAGTGGGAGATTTAAATATAGAGGGAGATCTAAATCTCCAAGAAAACCTATAAAGGTGTGTTGGAAATACGGAAAGGAAGGGAACTTCAAAAAGGACTGTAGATCTAAAGCTCTTGAGAAAGGAAAGGGATCTGATGATGCTCCTTCTATAGAGGCAAAAACCACCTCAGATGAAGGTGAGATGTGTACTTGGCTTCTTCTTCAAGTACACATGTATATCATGAGGCATAATTGATTGACTCAGGTGAATCCTTTCACTTCACTCCTCACAGGGAGTGGTTCTATGAGTATGAGAAATATGATGGTGGTGATGTCTTCTTAGGGGATGATGGGGAGGTTGGAATCATTAGACGCGGAAAATTCAAGGTGAAGTTGCAAGGTGGAAGGATTAGAACACTTACAAGTGTTTTTCATTTTCCTGCATTGGCCAGAAATCTGATTTCTATAAGAAATATGGATGATGCATGTGTAAAAAGAATGTTCGAGAAAGATACCTGCAAGATTGTTCAGGGAGAACTGGTATTGATGTGGGAGTTCGGATTGGAATTTTGTACAAGATTCTGGGTAGCACTATTATTGATGGGTGCAACGGTTATGTGGTTCCTGAAAGTGGAGCATAGAACCTTGTGGTCTCTAGAGAAAATACCATGCTATGGCATCAAAGGCTTGGACATATTGGAGAGAAGGGACTTCTAATATTTCACAATAATGGTATGGTAGAAGGTATGTCTAATTGCTCTATAGATTTTGACTTCTGTAAACATTGCATATATGGGAAGAAAAATCGAGTGAGTTTCCCCTCTGGTATTAAGAGGGCCAAAGGGATATTAGAGCTTGTGCACAATGATGTGTTTGGACCTATGTCAGTTCCATCACAGGGTAATTCCGTGTACTATATATCATTTATAGATGACTTCTCAAAGAATACATGGATATATTTCCTCAGGAAGAAATCTGATGTCTTTGACAGGTTTAAATAATTTATGGCTCTGGTTGAAAACCAGATAGAGAAGAAGATAAAGGTGCTGAGGACAGATAATGGTGGAGAGTTCTAAAAGAAGTAATTTGGAGAGTTCTGTAAGAAGTGTGGTATTGCACGATACAAGAATACTCCATACACACCTCAGTAAAATAAAGTCACAGAAGGAATGAACAAGACATTGATGGAAAAGGAAAGAAGAATGCTCAGTGGAGTTGGGTTAGGACAAGAATTCTTAGCAGAGGTGGTGGAGACTGCATGCTACCTGGTTAATAGATCACCTTCATCAATATTGGAGTATAAGTCTCCACATGAGGTATGGAATGGTAAGAAACTCTCTCTTTCATATATGAGGGTATTTGGCTGTGATGCATATGTACATGTTCCAAAGGAGAAAATACCAAGTTGGATAGTAAATATAAAAGGTGTTTCTTTATTGCGTACAAGGATGGTTTAAAAGGTTATAATCTTTGGAACCTAGAAACAAGGAAGGTTGTGTACAAGCGAGATGTGGTGTTTAGAGAGGTGAGATATGTTATTAAACATGAATTCCTACCAATGGAACCTAAGAAGATAGAGTTTGAGATAAAAGAGGAAGAATCAGACTCTATAATAGAACATAAATCAGAAGATGAAGAGCCAAAAACTCCAGCCATGAGAAGATCAGTTCGAGAAAGAAGGAAACTAGAAAGGTATAGTCCATTTTCTTTCTGTTCAAAATTTTCTTTATCTATTACCGATGATGATCCCAGAACTATCAGGGAGGCAGTCGATTCAGAAGATGGTAAACTCTCGAAAGAGGCCATGGTTGATGAAATGAAATCTTTGGACAAAAATGAGGCTTGGGATCTGATGGATGTTGGGTTGTGTTATATTCTTTCCACGACTAGCCCACATAGTTAACCGGGGGGTTAGAAGGGGGGCAGAGCCAACCCTTCGTTGCACCAATTGCGTAGTGGGGGCAGTCACAGGGGGTTTGAGGGGTGCAGGTAACCCCACTCTATGGGGTCTGGGGCAGTGCCCCGAAATTTTTTGTTTTTGGACCCTATATATGATTTTCACACATGGTTTTGGACGCTATGGTTTTCGGTCCATGGTTTTGGACGTGATGGTTTTCGGTCCATGGTATTGGATGCTTCAGCATGTATAAATATGTATTGTAACATTGAAAGGAACATAATGAAAAATCAAGCTGGTAGTCCTGGTTTTGGGATCCAAGGGAAAATCTCTATGTATATGTGTTTTATGTGTTATATGCTCTCACATTGTTTATTTTCTGTGTTTCAGAATTCATATGCAAGTAATTTCTGTACGGGGTTAAAACCTACATTTGGTATCAGAGCTGTTTTGGCTTCAAGTGGACGCCTTTGTTGCTGAGGGGTTTTGCTCAGGCCTGTGGTAGAACCTATTCAGTGGGAGATCTATGAGATCGATTCTCGTGGTGAAAGAAGATGGTGAGTAGTGGAAAGATAGAGATCGAGAAATCTAATGGTTAGAGTTTTGAGCTGTGGAAACTCAAGATGGGGGATCTGTTGGTGGGTAAGGATCAGTGGATCATGGTAGATCTAGGTACTAAACCAATGGGAGTGTCTGATGAAGAATGGAAGAATTTGGATCGGAAGGAAAAGAGCACAATACAATTGTGTGTCTTAGATTCAGTATTGTTGAATGTATCACGGGAAGCTACGACGAAGGCTTTGTGGGACAAGTTAGGGACTTTGTACCAATCTAAGTCTCTGGTGAATAAACAGTTCCTATAGGAAAAGCTGTATAACCTGAGGATGAAAGATGGAGACTCGATGATAGAGCATCTGAATGCATTTAATACTGTAGTAAGTCAGTTATTATCTGTTGATATTAAAATTTTAGATGAAGATAAGTGCATCAGTTTGTTGTGTTGTCTACTAGATTCATGGGATAATCTGGTTATTGCAATAGGTAGCAATGCAACTACCTTGCAGTTTGATGAAATAGTCTCATCCTTACTGACGAAGGAGATGAGACAAAAAAAATATGGAGAGCCATAATGGTGATGCCTTGTCTATACGAGGATGGTCCCAAAACAGAAACAAAAATAAGTCATCGAGTGGGAGATCTAAATCTAGAGAGAGATCTAAATCTCCAGGAAACATTGTGAAGGTGGTTTGCTGGAAATGTGGAAAGGAAGGGCACTACAAAAGGGACTGTAAATCTAAAGCTCCTGATAAAGGAAAGGGATCTGATGATGCTCCTTCTACAGAGGCAAAAACCACCTCAGATGAAGGTGGGGATGTGTACTTGGCTTCTTCAAGGACACATGTAGATCATGAGACATGGTTGATTGACTCACGTGCATCGTTTCATATAACTCCCCATAGAGAGTGGTTCTGTGAGTATGAGAAATACGATGGTGGTAATGTCTTCTTAGGGGAGGATAGGAAGGCTATAATCATTGGTCATAGAAAAGTAAAGTTGAAGTTGCAAGGTGGAATGGTTAGAACACTTTCGGGTGTTCTGCGTATTCCTGCATTGGCCAGAAATATGATTTCTGTAAGCAAGTTGGATGATGTAGGTGTAAAAATAGTGTTCGAGAAGGATATGTGCAAGATGGTTTGGGGAGCACTGGCATTAATGTAGGGAGTTCAAATTGGAACTTTGTATAAGATGAAAGGTAGCGCTGTTGTTGATGGGTGCAACAGCTCTGTGGTTCCTAAAAGTGGAGCAAAAAATCTAGTGGTCTCTGTGTAGGTTTTAACCCCGTACAGAAATTACCAGCATATGAATTCTAAAAAACATAAAACAATGCAAGAGCATAACACATAAAACACATATACACAAATATTTTCCCCTAGATCCCAAAACTGGGACTACCAGCTTGATTTTACATTATGTACCCTTCAATGTTACAATACATATTTATACATGCCGAAGCATCCAATACCATGGATCGAAAACCATCGTTTCCAAAACCATGGACCGAAAACCATAGGTAGGTTCGCCCAACCTAATATGGGGTCCAAAAATGAATATAACACAACCCAACACTTTGGAGACAAGACCATGTTGTGGCATCAAAGGCTTGGACATATTGGAGAGAAGGGCCTTTGAATACTTCATGGTAAAGGTATGCTAGAAGGTATGAGTAATAGCTCTCCGGATTTTGATTTCTGTGAAAATTGTGTATATGGGAAGCATAATTGGGTGAGTTTCCCCTCTAATGGTAAGAGGAAAAAACAAATATTAGAACTTGTGCACAGTGATGTGTTTGGACCTGTGAAGGTTCCATCACTTGGTAAGTCTATGTACTATATATCATTTATAGATGACTTCTCAAGGAATACATGGATATATTTCCTTAAGAAGAAATCTGAATTCTTTGACAGTTTTAAAGAATTTAAGGCTCTGGTGGAAAACCAGACAGAGAAGAAGATAAAGGTGCTGAGGTCAGATAACGATGGAGAGTTTTGCAGCAAGGAGTTTGAAGAATTCTGTAAGAAGTGTGGTATAGCATGACATAAGACTACTCCATACACACCTGAGAAAAATGGAGTTGCAGAAAGAATGAACAAGTCATTGATGGAAAGGGCAAGAAGCATGCTTAGTGGTGCCGGGTTATGACAAGAATTCTAGGCAGAGGCGGTGGAGACTGCATGTTACCTAGTCAACAGATCACCTTCATCAGCATTGGAAGATAAAACTCCACAAGAGGTATGGACTAGTAAGAAACCTTCTCTTTCACATTTGAGGGTATTTGGATGTGATGCATATGTACATGTTCCAAAGGAGAAAAGAACCAAGTTGGATAGTAAATCTGAAAAGTGTATCTTTATTGGGTATATGGATGATTTAAAGGGTTATAAGCTTTGGAACCTAGTAACAAGGAAGGTTGTGTACAGCCGAAATGTGGTGTTCAGAGAGGTGAAAGATGTTATTAAACATGAATTCCAACCAAAGGAACCTAAGAAGATAGAGTTTGAGCTAAAGGAGGAAGAATCAGACTCTACAGCAGAGGAGGAATCAAAAGATGAAGAGCCACAAACTTCGGGTGTGAGAAGATTAGTTCAAGAAAGAAGGCAACCAGAAAGGTATAGTCCATCTAATTTCTGTTCAAATTTTGCTTTATCTATTACTGATGATAATCCCAGAACTTGGAAGGAAGCAATAGATTCAGAGGATGGAAAACTCTGGAAAGAGGCCATGGTTGATGAAATGACATCTTTGCACAAAAATGAGGCTTGAGATCTAGTGGAGTTGTCGGCTGGAAGGAAACCCATTGGTATCAAATGGGTGTTCAAGAAGAAGACAAATGTAGAAGGAAAGGTGGATAAATACAAAGCTTAGTTGGTAGCAAAAGGTTATTCCCAGGTGTCGGGAATTTATTTTGGTGATATTTTTTCTCCTGTTGCCAAGGTAACTTTTATTAGATTACTTTTATCTATTGCTGTTGCTTTTGATTTTGAGATAGAACAGATGGATGTGAAGACAACATTTCTTCACGGAGATCTGGAAGAGGAGATCTACATGAAGCAACCTGAAGGTTTTGTGGTGAAGGGTAAGAAAGAACTGGTATGCAAGTTAAAGAAGTCTTTGTATGGGTTAAAATAGTCACCAAGGATGTGGTATCAGAAATTTGATACATTTATACGGGGACTTGGCTTCACCAGAAGAAAAGCAGATCACTGTCTGTATTTTAAATTAATTAGTGACCGTGTTATTTATCTAGTCTTGTATGTGGATGATATGTTGTTGGTTCGAAATGACAAAGAAATTATCTAGGATTTGAAGACCCATTTGTCCTCCAAATTCGACATGAAAGATCTTGGTGCTGCAAACTATATTTTGGGCATTGAAATTAAAAGAGATCAGGCAAAGAGGAAGCTCTAGCTAAACCAGAGGAAGTATGTCGAGACAATATTGCAGAGGTTTAATATGCAGGATAGTAAACCGGTGAAGGTTCCTATTCCTGTAGGTGTAAATTTATCTGCTGAACAGTGTCCCAATACACAAGAAGAGGAAGAGGACATGTCCCGTGTTCCATATGCAAGTGCAGTCAGTAGCCTGATGTATGCGAGGGTCTATACTAGACCAGACATTGCACATGTAGTGGGAGTATTGAGCAGATTTATGTCAAAACTAGGGAAGGAGCACTGGACAACATTGAAGCAGGTTTCCAGGTATTTGTGTGGCACTAGTGATTATGGTTTGTGCTACCAAGGAAGACCAAGATTGGACAGAGTGTTGGATATTTGTGGCTTTGTTGATGCAGACTGGGCTAGAGATCTGGATTAGAGAAGATCTGCAAGTGGATATGTGTTTAACCTATTTGGAGGTGTAGTCATTTGGATGAGTAAGAAACAATCTGTAGTGGCAATATCAACTACAGAGGAAAAATACATGGCAGCCACTCATGCAAGCAAGGAAGCAGTTTGGCTGCAAAGATTGTGTTCAAGTATGGGGTTAGTACAGGGAGCTATAAGGATAGACTATGACAGCCAAAGAGCAATTTTCTTGGCAAAAAACCCTGCATATCATTCAAAGACAAAGCACATTGATGTTCAATATCACTTTGTGAGGGATATGATAGAAGACAAAATTGTGTTTCTGGTAAAGGTGTACACTTTGAAGAATACTGCAGATGCATTGAAAAAATTTGTGAGCTCTGAGAAGTTCTCTTGGTGTAGAGAAACAATGGGCTTTGCAGGGCTAGATAAATGACTAAGCTCTCTTGTGGCCTCCTGTGGAAAGAAAAAAACAAGTGGGAGAACATTGGGTTGTGTTATATTCTTTCCACGACTAGCCCACATAGTTAACTGGGGGGTTAGAAGGGGGGCGAAGCCCCCCCTTCGTTGCGCCGATTGCGTAGCGGGGTGGGTCACAAGGGTTTGAGGGGTGCAGGTAGAATTTTGTTTTTGGACCCTATATTAGGTTGGGCAGACCTACCTATGGTTTTGTGGATGATTTTCGCACATGTTTTTGGACGCGATGGTTTTTGGTCCATGGTTTTGGACGCGATGGTTTTTGGTCTATGGTTTTGGACGTGATGGTTTTCGGTCCATGGTATTGGATGCTTCGGCATGTATAAATATGTATTGTAACATTGAAAGGAACATAATGAAAAATCAAGATGGTAGTCCTGGTTTTGGGATCCAAGGGAAAATATTTGTGTATATGTGTTTTATGTGTTATGCTCTCACATTGTTTATTTTCTGTGTTTTAGAATTTGTATGTAGGTAATTTCTGTACACAGTTAAAACCTACAGTGGAGTTTCTGGCTAGAAGCAAACCCATTGGAAGAAAATGGGTGTTTAAGAAGAAGATGAATGCAGAAGGCAAGGTGGAGAAATATAAAGCTTGGTTGGTAGCAAAAGGTTATTCCCAGGTGTTGCAAATTGATTTTGGTGATATTTTATCTCCTGTTGTCAAGGTGGCTTCTATTAGATTACTTTTATCTATTGTTGTTGCTTTTGATTTTGAGGTAGAACAAATGGATGTGAAGACAACATTTCTTCACTTGGATCTAGAAGAAGAGATCTACATGAAGAAACCTGAAGGCTTTCTGGTGAAAGGTAAGAAAGAACTGGTATGCAAGTTAAAAAAGTCTTTGCATGGGTTAAAACAGTCACTAAGGATGTGGTATCAGAAATTTGATACACACACACACACATATGGGACTTGGCTTCACCAAAAGCAAAGCAGATCATTATGTTTATTTCAAATTAATTGGTGGTCATGTTATTTATCTGGTCTTGTATGTGGAAGATATGTTGTTGATTGGAAATGACAAAGAAACTATCTAGGATTTGAAGATCCAATTGTCCTCCAAATTTGACATGAATGATCTTGGGGTTGCAAATTATATTTTGGGCATGGAAATTAAACGAGATCAGGTAAAGAGGAAGCTTTGGTTAATGTAGAGGTTTAATATACAGGATAGTAAACCGATGAAGGTTCCTATTCCTATAGTTGTAAAGTTATCTGTTGAACAGTGTCCCAAGACACGTGTCCCATGTTCCATACACAAGTGTAGTCAGTAGCCTGATATATGGAATGGTATGTATTAGACCATACATTGCACATGCATTGGGAGTATTGAGCAGGTTTATGTCAAAACCATGGAAGGAGAATTGGACAATAGTGAAGCAGGTTTTTAAGTATTTGCATGGCACTAGTGATGATGGTTTGTGCTACCAAGGAATGCCAGGATTGGACAGAGTTTTGGACATTCGTGGCTTTGTTGATGAAGACTGGCCTGGAGATATGGATCAAAGGAGATCTACAAGTGGGTATGTGTTTAACCTATTTGGAGGTGCAGTCAGTTGGATGAGAAAGAGATAGTCTGTAGTGGCATTTTCAATTATAGAGGCATAATACATGGCAACCACTCATGCAAGCAAGGATGCATTTTGGTTGCAGAGATTGTGTTCAAGTATGGGGTTAGTACAACGAGCGATAAGGATAGACTGTGATAGCCAAAGGGAAATTTTCTTGGCAAAGAAACTTGCTTATCATTCAAAGACAAAGCACATTGATGTTCAATATCACTTTGTGAGGGTATGGTTGAGGAAAAAAAGGTGTTGCTGGTAAAGGTGGACACTTTGAAGAATGTTGCAGATGCGTTGACGAAGTTTGTGAGAACTAAGAATTTTTATTGGTGTAGAGAAACAATGGGCATTGTAGGGTTGAACAAATGACTAAGCTCTCTTGTGACCCCTTGTGTGGAAAAGGAAACAACAAGTGGGAGAATGTTGGGTGTGTGTTATATTATTTCCACGACTAGCCTCACGTGCCGTGTGCATTAGGGCGATCACAAGGGGGGCTTCTAAGAATTCGTTTGCAGGTTATTTATGTACGACGTTAAAAACTACACCTCTCAGGTAGCCAACCCCTAGGTCCCACTGAGATTTTAGACCATTTAACTCTTGGGCGCTACCTTGATATGGGAATGCATGCATCTAAGGTGTTCTGGATGCTCCCACATCATGGGTATGCCAGCGTCCAGGGACTTTTCTGCCTAGCACTATGCCTACATCCCTAAGATTTGAGCCACTTTTTTAGGCCCAAAGAGGAGGTCACTGCCCAAAACTCAATGACACCTTCAAGAATGAAAGATGACAAAAGAAAAATGATTCAAATGCAATTTCTTAAACAAGGACTTGACTGGATCCCTACTAACCATGACAGGAATTTCGACAGACATGTCACAAATATGTAATATACAGGTGTAAACAACAACTCTGAGGATAGGGGTCTCATACTTATCTAAGAATCGTTAAGAAGCATTATTCCCTTATATCATTAGTTGCATTATCATCTATTAGGTCATATATACATTATCCATTCATTTAAAAATCAAAACATTAGGACTTCCATACATCATCATTGTCATAAAACATGCTTATAACTAGCATAATAACCATAGAAATATCAAGGATACACCAGCCATAGAATCCACATATACACCAGTACATTTACACATAAGATATCAATGGAATAACCTCTTATTAATGAATGCAAAAGCCAACCCGAGATGGGACTACCTGATCTAAGATCTTTTGCTTATAGATGTGTTAAAAAATTACATGCATAAATTGTAGCTTAACATAGCAATTTAATTTGCACATGAGAGAAGAGGAGAAACATATAAAGCATGGAAGAAGACAACAAGACTTGATAACGATGTTCTTCCGATTTGGACTACGTCTCCAGGCCCTGCTCGATCAATGGGGAGGCCTTCATTCATTAAGTGGCATGAGAAAGAAGAGTACAAGCATCAGTGACAAAAAAGGAGTTTTATACCTCCATACTGAAAAATGTAGAAATTTGATGGAGAAATGGACAATGCCATTGTGTTCATGGTGTCGAGAAGTGTTGAAACCATATAAAATTTTTCAAAATTTGACAAAGTGAAAATTCAGCTCTCTTACAAAATTTGCCTCGAACTGCGTGCACTGCCTCCTCCCCTTGGGCGCATTGATAAAATTCATTTAAATAATAAATGTGGTGGCGGATTTCTCAATAAGTCTATTGGTGGAGTTGGTTAAAGATTCATTTATTATGGAGGAGGTCGGGCGCTCAAACCCCGCCTCCTCCTTTTTCCATATAAAAAATCCTTTTTATAAAAATATTGGTTGGACCGGCCCCGCCTTGGGCGGGCCACCCCCCATACCTACCTCCGCCGACTCTGTTGGCTGTCACAGTATTAATCTGGGGTTGCATGTGTCGCGGTTGGGTCCGTGCCTCAAGGGTTGGCCCACCCAAATCTCCGCTTCGTTTTAGTTGAGCCATGGTGTGGGTTGTGGGGTGGCAGGGTCATGGCCGCCCACCCCATTTGTTTATTGTTGGTTACAACAATTTTGTGGGCGGGGTCAGGGGTCGTGGCCCACCCCTCCACTAATACATTACATGGTAAGGGATTCGGTTCGGGTGGCGGGGTTAGTGGCCCGCCACCCATTTTTTTAATATTTTTTTGTTTAAAATAAACCAACCGCACATTTTTAAAAATTTGAATTTTGACCAAAGGAGTGATTTTAACCAGGCGACAATTTCGCCCAGAATCTGGCTGGAGTTGGCCAGATTCCGTCCACTGGAAAAGTCCAAATTGTGTCTTTGTTAAGCCTGCCCAGTTATCAAAAATTCAACCCAACTTTGACTGCCTCTATCTCCTTCATCCAGACTTGAATTGGAGTGTCGTTCACACCGTTGGAATCAAGGTGACATGCACTTCTATCTAATGTCAAGTTAATTGCCTTTTCGCCACTTTGAATTTTGAGCCTTTTCCATGCCACTAGTGTCTGGAGATCCACTTGGATCAATCCTCCCCGATCAATCCTCCCCATTGAGGAGATTTTGGACTGCCAAAAGCTTTATCAGTCAATTGGCAAGTGAGAGAATTGTTTCCTCACTCATTATCTTTCTAGCCATTTTGCCTTGCTAGGGTGCATCCCCTTGAAAACAACTTGAAGGTATTCCACTTCTCCCCATTGTGAAGTCCTGGTCCTTCTATCAAGGATGATGTCCTCAGGTAACTCATCGAGATACTTGGTGGGCTCCAGTATTGCAGCAATAATACTTCAACTCCTGGGACTCCCGTCTTTACTTTTATCAATCCGGTAGTTCGTAAAAAACTTGGAAGGGACGGTGCTGTATGCACAAGTACTAGCTCTTGCCGTAGCTGGCACTTGGTCAGCTGGCAGAAGTCCACTACGGCCTCAAGCCAAGTTCTATGAGCTCTTAGAAGAAGCTTTTTAGCTGATGGATGAAAGCTAACTTAAAGGAAGCTAATCTACTTGCGGAAAGAAACTGAAAGCCAACAAGAAACGCAAACCCTAGCAAACCCTAATTCTACCAGCTAGTCATACTGATGCAAAGGAGAGCATGCAAATTACTGAGGGAGATGCCATTACTTCTACGAAGGTGAAATACATGTGTCTAGACTACCTTTGTCTAAAGAAAACATCTTTTTGTATTTTTGTTTAAGTTGTTGGAATTATCATGCATGTGCTTCTGACTGGCTTTTTACTGTTCAGGGGTAGATCAAGGGAAGAAATGCTTGGGAAAGGTTGGGAAGGTTTAGAGAGGGTCTAAGGGGTCCCTAACACCCTTCCAGAGAGTTTCACAAAGTTTGGCTGCCAAGAAACCGCATTTATGAGCTTCTACAGGAAGTTTGCAGGGGTTCTACAGGATGTTCAGGAATTTCTACAGGATGTTCAGAGATTTCTACAGGATGTTTAAAAATTGGATTTTGGAGGGTGAGTGAGTGAGGGAAGATGCCTAAATGGATATGGAGGTAGGATAGGGGCCTGAAGTGGCCCAGGGACTGGTGGATGGAGTGGTGAGAGGATGTGGAAGGCTGACTTAGCTTAGAGAAGGCGAAGACAATGATTGAGCAAGGAGGTAGGGTTACGTGGGAAAAAGGGCAAGTGTGAGACGAGGAACCTAGCTAGGAGATGGACCAACTAGTTCTGATGAAGCTGATGGGGATGAGAGAGAGATAGAGATGCCCTGCACAATGCACATTTAACTGATTCACCAAAGCCATACAACTGATCAAATCCCTAACTAATCTAATCTAACTGTCAGTAAAAAAAATGAACAACAACTTTATTTGGAGATGAACCGTGTCTATCAAAGATGCAATGAACCATTTCAGAGATCTAAACACTTAACCAAATTCTGCAATTGAAAATATTACACTCAGGATTGCATGGTAAAGCAAACTAGTGGTTTTGCTGGGACAACACTGTTTCTCCAATTCTAGCCCCTGATCTAATAAGGATGAGGTGAGACCGAGAGTGGTGTTGACCCTTTTCTTGGAGCACTTTCCTGTTACTATCCTACCAGCCTACGTTAAACATATGAAACAATTCTATTCATAAGCAGTGACCTATCTTAACCAACACAATTAAATCTGCTCAACAGAAATATGTTCAAATGCATAAAGGAAACAACGATGCATAAAGGGAAAGTAACAATACAAGAAGGAAACCCTAGGCTCTCAGGTTGGGCCCAACCCCGAGAGCTATGGCTCCTACAGAACACTCAGAGATGATATGAAATCGGATTGCTTCCCATTATCAAATAATAACCATAAGTTCAAGAGTTATGCCAAAATGGCTAGAAGAGAACAATGTAAGGCTAACAGCACTGTAGTGCAAAAAAATACAATGGTTTCAAAAGTCTTTTTACGAAGGCTGAGGCCTTATCCTTTATACATCACGAGGGCCCTAGCTGGCCTCCTAAATCAATGGGACTTGGCTGTTCAAACTGTGAGTAGACAGCCTCTTCCACAATCTGCTTGGTTGCCTTCTAGATCCGGTTCTAGTGGCCTTTGGAGCTCGGAGTTGGGGGTGAAGATCCCGAGGAAGGGTTATTTAATGCCATAGACAACCCTCCTACAAATCCTCACCTCAAGCTTGGCTGTCTTCTAGCCCATAATTGGTCAGTTTTGCTCCAACATGTATCCAAAAACCTGAAATGAGCACGTGTTAGCCACCTAGGAAGAGTGACTATCCTTATTCGTACAAATGACATAAACATACTGAAAAATAATGCATAAGCTATGGAGAATGAAGGATTGAACAAGGACTGAACAAGGATAATTAGGCCAAATGAGCCCAGCAAGTTACCAAAATTGGGGCTCATCATCACCCCCCTGCTAAAAGGGTTGCTCATCCTCTGAGCAACTAGTCTAGCTCTTCGTCCTTCATTGCTTTGATTGCCACCCTCACATCCCAGGCTTCTGAAGTAGTATCCTCCTCACTGTCATGGAATGTGGCTTTCCTTTTCACCTCTTCCCACTGTTTATGCTCTTCTTCTTCTGTTCTTCCTTCTAACAATCCCAAAAGCAGAGGTGGACTCAGCTTGAGGCCTATCCAGCTGGCCTGGAGGTTCTGTATAGCCTTCTTGTAGAGGGGCACTCGTGCCAAGGCCTCTCTCATTCTAGTCGGAGTGTGATATTCCCTGATTTTGAGGCTGTGGGACAATGTGTTCCACCTACGGGTGCAAGCATGAACACAATTGTCCCCTAATGATCTCTCCATATCCTCGAAGTGTGCTATGGCCTGAGCCTACCGATCCATGTACTCCAAGAATGTCTGAGAGTTGGTTGCTAGGTGCTGGTGAGCAGATATCAATGCCATGGGGTCCCCTGGCTCTGCTCTGATTAGCAGAGGTTCATGTAGTTCTCGGTCCATAACACTTCTGACCTCTGCCGCTCTCTTTTCTTCATGGGTTAACCAGGAGGTCATTGCCATCAGCTGCATGTCCCCCACTGCTGGGTTGGGGTCCCATGAGGTTACATTTGGAAGGGCCAAATTATGAAGGTAAAACTCTGAAAGCTTAGCCTTGTCTTCCGATGAACTGTTGTTACATAAATCCACAAACTGCTGGGGGTTTTGGATCTGGGAGATACCTCTTTGTGCCAGTGTGTTGATTTTGAATTGCAGCCACTGATCCCTCAAGTATAGGCCATAGGATTTGGCCAGCTGCCTACATTGCAGAGCTTCCATTGCCCAACTAGCCATTGAGGAAAGTTGGGCCTCTTTTTCTTGCACCAGCTGTTTCAGAGATTGGATCTCTATGTCTGCCTATAATTCCCTTTCTCGCAGCTACCAGTTTAGTTCCTCGAGATCAACTTGCCTTCCTTCCTTTTCTTGAGGTTCTGTTGTGGTGTCTTTGTCCATTGTATCCTCTTCCTTCCTCTGTCCCTGTAGAAATAGCTGTTGTCTAAGCAGCTCATTCTCTTCCCTTAACTGGGCCTGTTGGGAGCTTTCCACATGTCACACTCTTGCTAACTCCCTTTGTGTTTCCTTGAGCCTCTCCTCTAGAGGCCCTATATCTGCTACCCCATTGGATTTAGCGATCCTCATCCAAGTGTGGGTTCACACTCTTTCTTCCTCTAGTGCTAGAAACAATGGCACTGTGAATTTTTGAGGAATAATTTTTCCAGCCTCCAAAAAGTTATAATAAGAGCCCAGACTGGGCTGGGGGCTAGGTTCCAAGATGACCTCAGTCTTCTCCTCCTCCTGTGGTGACGTGGCTGCTCTTTCCTCCATCTGCTCAGTTTCTTTTAACCTTGCCAAAGTTTCCTGTAGAACAGTCTCGGCATCCTGTAGAGAGGCTTCCGAGTTCAATTTCTCCATTCTTTCTCTCCATGAGGATGTTTTCGGGCTCCCCCGCTCATAAGTAATGGATGCCTTAGAGGGGGACGTATCCCTTGGTGTGGTAGGGGTATCCACAATTGTGATTGGCTCTTTTGATGGAGGTTGGGGTCTTCCAGCCTTAATTCTCACACTTCTTCTTGCTTTAAAATACAAAGGAGCCTCCCTCTTTCGTTTTTCCCTTGGCTTGGGAGAGGTACTTAGGGTGGCCAGCACAGCTGCTACCTCCCTAGCTAGGATTTCGGCTGACTTTTCTTCCTGCTGCCTTTTTTCTGGACTTCCTGTAGAAAGTCCTGTAGTGGCTGGTTTCTGGCTTCCTGTAGAAGGCGTTTTTAATCTTCCTGTAGAAACATCCTTCCAGGTTTCTATAGAAGCAGATGGTATGGCTTTAGCCTGCTTGGCCGAGGGTGCTTTGTCTTTTAGCTTGGCTGAGGCTGCCTTAGGGGTGCCCTTACCAGCTTGGACCTCCTCAGTCCTCTCTACCCTACTTTGTAGCCTTTTCTCTCTGGGCGTTGGTGTGATTCTACCAACTTCTATTTTGGCAGCTTGGTTTTTTTCTTGTGGTCCTCTCTGTTCCTTCTCTGATGTTTTGCTCGGGGTTTCTTTTCCTTTAACCTTCTTCTTTGTCTGAGTTTGCTCCTTCTCCTCACTGCTGGAGGGAGTGAGCTCCTCGGCCAAAATTCGGATGTCATCATCCTTAGACATATTCCTAAATATTTCCCAGGAGAGAGGGACCGTATAAGTGTGGAGTGCATCTTCCACAAGGAGCTTGATAAGCCCATGATGGGCTAGCTGGTCTGGTGTCCCCTCTCTTAGTTTGGTGGCACACTCAATCATGGATTGCAGGAGGAAGTAAGGGATGCTCAGTTTTTGTTTTGAGGGTAGGTCCATGTGGTGCCTGAGTTCCGTGAGCAACCGGAAATGGTAGCCATACACGATGCTATATCGCCCCTCACACGTAATATATTTCATAATTTGGAGGCTGACTTCACTCCAAAATGGTTGTAGGCTAGTTCTTTGAACTCCATTTTTGTCCTCTGAATACTGTTCCTCTAAGAACTCTTTCTTAGCT
Organism: Pinus tabuliformis; assembly: GCA_031772625.1. NCBI lineage: Eukaryota > Viridiplantae > Streptophyta > Pinopsida > Pinales > Pinaceae > Pinus > Pinus tabuliformis. The sequence goes on along the minus strand of CM062809.1, from coordinate 883,855,018 downwards.
TTCTGACCCAATTTCCTCTCTTCCTTATCCCAGGGTACCCCCATCGGTAGATCAGTTACCCTGCTAATGAGCTGTGGGGTGAGTCTGAGGGTTAATCCTCTGAGGTTGACGACAGCCAGTGTCTTTGACTTCGGCTTCAAGGCCCTTAGGAATTCCTCCATAATTTCATCATTGTGGCCTTGAATCTTGTCACAGAAGGATATCCAGTGGGCACAGGAAAACAAGTCCACCACCTCAGGGGTTTCCTGTAACTTCTTGGAGTCCGCAGGTTCTTTTCGAATGAACCCTCCCGGCATGGTAAAACTTTGTGTTTCTCCTGTGCTGTTCTAAACTTGGCTGTTTGTGGATAGAAGGAGGACTTCGGGACTTCTATTCAGAGCATAGCTACGACTCCGTTATGCACACAGTCACATAAAATTCACGATTTTTCAGGGAGCCTTCCCGGTGTCTCAATTTTCTACAGGAGGGCTTTTAAGGCGAGACCCTGGAGACAATTTCGTATGCAGACTACGAGGGCAACTCAGGCAGCAATAAAAACAGCTTCCACCACCCCCTTAACACGTCGAATTCACCACCTTTTAAATATTTTGCATGGGAGAGTATAGTTCAGGCCTACCTCATTTAGAATTGCCACCTTCGACGTGAACAGTCCAAGCTTCTTCGTATGCTGGATGTTTGTAGCGCCGCTTCCTGTAGAATTCGTGCATGGCTTCCGGAGGACGCTACGGTGGTTTTGGACGAGTCTGAGTAGCAACAGGACATTGGAATCAGCCCGAGAACTTGGCTAACAACTTGCAGAGGAGGAGGACGCATACTCGGCTGCAAAACGGTTGTGAATGGAATGACTGCAGTGTATCATCAATTATGTTTCCGGCCGATTTTGAATTGCTGCGGAATTCGTGGCGCGGGGTGTGAGCTGTCCCAGTCGATCCATTGGCCGACGTCACAGCGATCATTCCCCGGCGTGCCCCTAACTGCCACATCCTTCCTTCTGCATTTACCACCGCCATTCCTGCCATACCACCGCTCCTCTCCGACTGGACACTTCCCACGTGTCAATTTCCCATTCTTTGACATAACAAAGTTCAGTCAGATTCCACGAGGCCATCGGACTAGTTGTGGTGGCCAGTTGCTTAGCTACTGGACTTGTTCAATCCGTCCATCCTCACAGTCATTCATATTTAGAGTATAGCTTATGTAATTTGATGAAATAAGGTTAGGCACTTACCTGTGCAGCCATGGACATGGTTTTTTTCAGGTTCTGGGACGAGGACTGCTGGATCTGCTTGTTGTTGCTGCATGTTGGGTGCTGGAGCTCCTCTTCATTCGCTATTGCTAGCTATGAGACCTTGAGACTCGATTTCCTGTTGGTAAATGTTGTACTATCGGTTTCATGAGTTGCTGGTGTCTCCATGGCATGTTCTCCAGCTGGATCAGCTGCTATAGGATTCTTGTAGGACATCCTGTAGCCGTTTCTCCTCCTGGGGTGCATGCTAAAATAATTGAGCTACTTCACAGGTGCAGGGTCCTGAGGTCGCCTTGATAGGTAAGGTGTACGAGCCTCTGCATGCTTCATTTGCTCCTTAAAAACAACTTTTTTCTGAGAAGGCAAGGTTCTGGTATGACTGCACAGGTACATTCGATCAGATGGCAGCAATGGTGGCGAAAGGAGGTTGAACGAGTGGAGGATGGAAGAAAAGAGTTGTGGCATGCCTCCTTGATGAACCTCGGGCTTCAAATGCTCCCCCATAATCGATTTCAGCCCGTCCAAAAGTTCTACAGGAAGTTTCCTGTAGAAATACAGAACTTCCTGTAGAAAGTCCTGTAGCTTCCTGTAGAAGGTTAAACCGTGACCAAATTGAGTCCAGACCTTGGGAAAAATGAGTGTTCATGGAGGGAATGTATGTGAGGTTGCCTGGTAGGTTGATAGGGACCGTTTCCCTTGAGTTGAGAGGCCTCCTTTTTCCGTTGGGTTCCTGCACATTGCAACAAATTTCTGGAGATTAAACTTGTTTTCTTCCATTTTCTTATTTTTTCCTTTTTTCGAGATAGCAGGAGCGCCTCAATGAGGTTTTCGTTCCTACTAAATGCCTTGGGCGCCTCAAAGAGGTTTTCGCCCAAGGATCTTTTTCAATTTCAGAGGGACAGAAGGGGCGCCTCAGTGAGGTTTTCACCCCTACCATCTGCCTTGGGCGCCTCAGAAAGGTTTTCACCCTAGGATATTTTTAGTGCATTCCTTTTCTTTTTTTTTTATATGTTCCTCATGATGCTCAGGGTGTGCCCAAAACAGAGGCAGAACCCTTTTCTATGACCAGCACTGACTTTTCCACAGTTTTTATGAACTCGTGCCTCAAAAGAGGTTTCCTATAGATCTTTAGTCGATGCCCATTAACTAGCATGGGGATGGCTTCCTCATCAATGGTTCGGATAAGGACAGACCCATTATCATTACACTTCTCCACTGCATATGGTCCCAACCATCTTGTCTTCAGCTTTCCCTTGAAATCCTTATATCTGGAATCATACAGCAGCGCCCAATCTCCCAGCTAGAATTGTTTGTCATTGAGGTGCCAGTCATGCCATATCTTCCTCTGAAGTTGAACCACTTCCGAGTGGAGGAGGGCCTGCATTCGGTGTTCATCTAACCCATTCAGCTGTAATAACCTTTCTTGCTGAGCATGGCTGAGATCTAGGTCCAGCTGAGCTGTCATCCTCAATGCGTTGTACTCAAACTCGATTGACAACAAGGCTTTCTTCCCATAGACCAGCTCATAAGGTGTGAAACTGGTTGTGGTCTTCCAAGTGGTGTTGTAGGCCCAAGTGGCCTCAACCAGGTGATCTGCCCAATCCTTTCTGTTGCTGCTCACCACCTTAGTCAAAATCCCTTCTAATGCTCTATTGGTGACTTCCACCTGCCCATTTGCTTGAGGATGATATGGGGTGGAAGTCCTATGCTTGATCCTGTGATGAGCGAGGAGGTCTTCAATTAAATTGGAGGTGAACTGGCTTCCTTGATTGGTGACTAACTCTCTTGGGTAGCCAAATTTGTAGAAGATGTTTTCTCTCAAGAATTCAGCCACTTTTTCTTCTATTGCTGCTTTGATTGCCTTGGTTTCCGCCCACTTTGTCAGATAGTCTATGCACACAATGATGTAAGACCTTTGCCTTGAGGGAGGGTTGATAGGACCCACAAAATCCATACCCCACTTTTCAAATGGCTCAAGAGTCACTTGAGGTTGGAGAGGCATTTCATCCCTTGGAGTCGGTTTCCCCATCCTTTGGCATCGGTCACATTGGCTGATATATCTCCTGACATCTTGATGAAGAGTGGGCCAATAGTAGCCTGCCTGTAGGATTTTGAAGGCAGTCCTCTTGGCTACGAAATGTCCCCCACAAGGCCCATCGTGACAAGTTAGGAGGATGTCGAAGACTTCCTCCTCCCTTACACAACGCCTTAAGATCTGATCAGGGCCAAGTTTGAACAGGTTGCCCCCGATCCAAGTGAACGAGGCACTCTTTCTCACGATTCTGCTCTTCTCCTTTGAGGATAGATGTGGAGGGAACTGTGCTGAGACCAGATAGTTTGCTATATCAGCAAACCACGGAGAGAGTACTGAGATAGCAAACAGATGTTCATCTGGCATCTGGTCATCCACTGTTCCTTCTTCACCTGCAGGCAAATCCAATCTAGACAAGAAGTCAGCAACAACATTTTCTTTACCTGGTTTGTCAATGATAGTCAAATCAAACTGTTGCAACAAAAGTAACCATCTAATAATATGAGCATTCACATCAGGCTTATTCATTAAATATCTAATTGTAGCATGGTCAGTATGTACAAATGTTTGATAGCCAGTGATGTAGTGGCAGAACTTGTTCAGGGAATGGACCACGGCTAGGAATTCTTTCTCAGTTACAGTGTAATTCATTTCTGCCTTGGATAAGTTTTTGCTGACGAAATATATGGCATATGGAAGTTTTTCTTCAACTTGTCCTAAGGCTGCCCCTATGGCTTTGTTTGAGGCATCAGTGTGGATGTGGAAAGGTAGGGCCCAGTTGGGCCTCTCAAAATTGGGGTGGACACCAATTTATCCTTTAATTCATTCAGAGCCCCTTGACAGTCGTCAGTCCATTTAAACTCAACATATTTTGCTAAGAGGCCAAACAATGGCGAGGCTAGCTTACTGAAGTCTTTAATGAACCTTCTATAATATCCTGCTAAGCCTAGGAAACTCCGAACATCTCTTACCTTCTGAGGGGGTAGAACCCTTTTGATGATAGCAATTTTATTAGGATCCACCTGTAATCCTTGGCGGGAAATGGTATGACCTAGCATGGTCCCTTCAGTCATCATGAATTCACATTTCTCAGGACTGAGGGACAAGTTCATCTCAATGCATTTGCTCAAAACTTTTCCTAGGTTGGACAAGGCTTCTTGGAAGCTAGACCCGTAAGGAGTAAAGTCATCCATGTAGATTTCCACCGAATCATGAACCAACTCGGCAAAGATGCTCAATACAGCCCTCTGGAAAGTGGCAGGGGCATTGCATAGCCCAAAGGGAAGGACCCGGTAGGCAAAGGTACCCCATGGACAAGTGAAGGTGGTCTTATCTTGGTCCTCCGGGCTGATTTGGATCTGATTATACCCGCTGAACCCATCTAGGAAAGAGAAAAATTTCTTTCCTGCCAGTCCATCCAACACTTGATCTATGAACGGTAGAGGGAAGTGGTCTTTCTTGGTGGCTTTGTTCAGTTCTCTGTAGTCCACACAGATTCTCCACTTCCCATTCTTCTTAGGTACCAACACCAGAGGAGAAACCCATTCGCTATCCGAGATAGGGTAGATGAATCCTGCATCCAACAATTTTTGCACTTCTTCTTTAACAATGTCTTTAAGGGCTGGATTCATTCTCCTCTAAGGTTGCCTGACTGGTTTGCAGTCCTCCTTAATGTAAATATGATGGGTACAGACCGAGGGATGGATTCCTTTCATTTCCTTGTAGCTCGAGGAAAAAGCCTCCAACCGGCGGGTCAAGAGGTCACATAGTTCCTTTTCCTGAGAGGGAGAGAGAGAGGCGCTAATCTTTAAGGTTCTTTTAGGGCCAAACTCCACATTCTTAACTCTGGGAGTGGTCAAATCAGTTGCACCTAGGTCCATTAAAGCACGGGCTTGGGTATCTTCCATCAACTCTTCCAAGGATAGCGCACTAGGGGGAGGATTTTGGATCAAGTTTTCAATCACATCATCTTCAGTTTGAGGACCTCCCTTGGTGGCTTCTATTGTGCACAATGGGGCAGAGTAGACCTCATCCTCCTCTCCTTCTTCTAACCAGAGGGGTAAGTCATGTTCTAGCAGAGGTTGGGCAGGAGGGCATAGGACTAGCTGTTTGGACATAGGCCCATTTTTGATGGTCATACTTCCTGCTCGACAACTGATGTAAGCATCCGCAGTAGCTAACCAAGGCCTTCCCAAAATGAGGGGATATCCAGTGAGTTTTTCCTTTGGCTGAAGGACCAAGAAATCAGCAGGGTACTCCCAGGAGTCAACAGAGACCAGGACATCTTCCACAATCCCCTCGGGAGTCACAATGGAACGATTTGCCAATTGAAGTACGGTCGAGGTTTTCCTTAAGGAACTCTGAAGGTTGAGTTTAAGCATGGTGTCCCTGGTCATCACATTAATGGCAGCACCTAGATCAATCAAGGTGTGGGGTATGATGGTGCCATTTATGTGGACATCAACTACAGGACTTCTAGGGTCCAAATACTTTGGAAAAATTACTTGCCCCAACATGAGATCAGACAGTTGTCCTATGACATTGATGGTTGAGGCATCTTTCTTTCGCCTGACTGGGTGTCTGTAACACTTCTCTTTAATCAATTTGTTGTATATCGGTACATCTTTTATGGCCTGGAGAAGTGGTATTTTTACACACAACTGCTTGAGTTCTTCCAGAAGCTCATTCTCTTCCGGGTTGGGTTGTGTGGTTACTGCAAGTCGCTCAGGAAAGGGTGGAATGGCTTGGGGTTCACTTTCCTATTTCTCTTCCTCCTCCTCTAGGGGAGGAGGTTGGTGCTCTAGAAGGATCTTTCCAGATCGCAAGTTGATCTCCTGGATCTCCACAACATAGGTAGGGCATGTTGTCTCCCCAGTATATACCTGCTGGGCCTGTCTGTTGTTGGGGTTCGGGTTCGGTTGAGCAGGCATCTGGGGGAGTCTTGGAGGAGCAGGAGGTAGCGGTTGTGGTTGAACCAGTGGTGGAGGCAAAATGGCAGGAGGAGTGTTGTATTGGGGTCTCCACCCCGGTTGAGGTGCATTCCACTGAGGTTGTGGCTGGGCATGAGGGTGAAATGAATGAGAAGGAGCTTGAGTATGGTATGGAGATGGATAAGACCACGGAGGAGGTGTGGACCAAGAAGGATGAGCAGGGGGGCCCCAAGAAGGTATATGAGCGGATTGGTTAGGATTATAATAAGCTTGGGATGTCCCTTGCATTCCCTGCTGGTAAGGTCTGGGTCCATGTCGCCTCCTTTGGTTGAGGAAGTAGAGAGGTTCAGTAGCTACCTTAGTCCCTAAATACATGGCTTTAAATCCAGGCAAGGTAGGGCATTGGTTGGTGGGGTGATCTTCCTCATAAAAGAAACATACCTCTACTAAGTGCAATGGGCATTCATTCTTAGGGTGCTTCCTCGTGCAACTAGGACAAAAAATGGCCAAAGCCCTCTCAGCTTCCTCCTTCTTTTGCTGGATTCAGAAGGTATCAAGTTGCATGGCGATGGTCTATCTCATCTCACTCTTGAGGTCTTCCATCTGGTTAGAAAACTCATGCTTGGAGAAGGTGGTACTAGCTGAAAGATGATTCCCCCTACCTCTCTTCTGGGCTGCCCTAGAATGGTTTCTAAACACGGTCTTGATATCCTCATAAGGTAGTTGGTAGATGTCTCCTCCAGTCAGCATGTTAAGGGTGTCCAGAAGGTCTTTAAGGACTCCTTGGAGTAGGACTAACTTCAGAGATTCTGGGTCAAGGGTGCACCTAGCCCGTTTATAACTGAGTTGGAACCTTTCCTCATAGTCTTCTAGAGACTCATCGCTTCCCATAGTCATACAAAAGATTTCTCCCTTGGTTTCCTTGGACCTACAGTAGTCCCGATATTTGGCATTGAAAGCTTGCTGCATTTGAGCCCAAGTGGTGATACTATTTCCAGGTAACCCCATGAACTAGTGTAATGTTGCGTCCTTGAGAGTAGAAGGTGTTGAGTCTTGAAAATGTCATTCATTTCCATTACACTTTCACTATTATGTTCATTATATCACCTCCATTTCACCTCCATTTCACTACTATGTCACCACATTCATCCCACTTTCATTATCATTGGGCTACCTTTATGTTTTTCCAATATTTATTATTTCTAAGCCTTTTAAGTGAATTTGTGGTTAAACATTAGAAAATAATGTGCATATGCTTATACCTAACCAATGGGTTGAGTTTGTTGACATATGTAGGTTGAAAGGAGACTTCTAGAAGACCCTTATGTGGCACTCTAAGGCCAAATTCGAATTTGGTTGGAAAGAATCATGGGATCATGAGGATATGTGTCACATCTCCTAATTGTATTGTAACTCTAAAAGACATGTGTCTTATCAGTTCCTATTTTGATTAGGACTCTAGAGGTAGAGAGAGAGATTCATGGATTATCATTAATGAGAAGGCTCTCATCTTTTTGTATAAATAGGAGATCTCTCTCCTTCATTAGTTAGTCTTTTTGAGTCTTTTTAGTCTCTTTTTAGTCTCTCTTTGGAGAGCTTTGTTGTACTTTGCACTTTTGAAGAAATTGAATAAAGCTTTGATGTTCTCAACATGGAAGGAGATGTGAAGTAGATGTCATGGAGCATATTAGGATGTAAGTAGATTAGATTTCATTTTGTAAATATTGCTTTGTAGAATGTAAGGTAGATTAGATTTTCATTCATGCAATTTTAAGTATGCTTTGATTTCATAGGTAGAAGGGGGCCCCTGCCTTGTACAGTTTGATTTATTGCATTTTATTTTCTCCCGGATTTGTTTTTATGTTTATGTATTTGCTTTACAAACTAATGGTATTTGAAGTTGACAGGTTCAAGCTGCTGCCTTTGTTTTTATAGCTGATTTTTAATTTTATTTCTCAAAGAGCTGCTAACACATAAATGATCTTCATCATAAATTGTTATATTTTAAGATCAAAATATCACTAACTTGCAGCTGGCTTTGAGTGCTTTTCAGACTGTTCTTTCACTACTTTCTAACCATACTTTGCATAGTACATATGGCTGAAGTAGAGAGTTAGAAAGAGCAAAATATTATTACTAGTCTTTAAAGTAGATTTTTGGTTTTAAAGTGCTTCTTAGACTAATCTTTCACTACTTTCTAATCATACTTTGCATAGTACATATGGCTGAAGTAGAGAATTAGAAAGAGCAAAATATTATCATTAGTCTTTAAAGCAGATTTTTCTCACTTTTCTAATTCAACTTAAGCTACTTTCTATCCGTGCTTTACACAGTACATGTGCTTAGAAGCATCGAGTTAGAGAGAGATAATCTTTATCTTTGGTTTTAAAAGTGACTTTCTTTTCTTTTATTTGCAGCAGCATGAATGGTGTCTAGTGCCATTGGAAGTGGTCATTTACTTTCAAGTCATTTCAAGTTCTTTGCTTTCAGTTTCATTTCAAGTTATTTCTTTCAAGCTCTTTCTTTGCAAGTTTAAAAGTTTGATTACTTTCTAGACTTATTTCTAACTACTTCCTAATCGTGCTTTACACAGCACATGTGTTTGAAGCAGAGTTTTAGGAAGAGTTGAACATTATAACTGGTCTTTAAAGTGGTTTTTCTTACTTGTCACCTTAGAGCTTGACTACTTTTTGGACTTATTTCTGACTACTTCTTAATCGTGCTTTACACAGCACATGTGTTTGAAGCAGAGTTTTAGGAAGAGTTGAACATAAACTATAAAACAACGAAGTAAGAGAAAGGTTAACTAAGCACATATAGTGCACCACACTTCATCAGTTTACGATACCCGGATTGATAATTTATGTAGAGCAATTTAAGACATTAAATTGACTAAACATTTTGGCGCCGTTGCCGGGGAAGTGTAATTAGGAGACCTTATTTCTTACATCTGGAAAAAATTTAATAATCCTTGAGTATGCTCTCCTCTTGCACTTTGTGTGATCTGGAGGATCAGAAAAAGGATTGTTAAGTAAAAAAGACAAAACAATAATTCTTGAGTATGCTCTCCTCCTGCACTTTGTGTGATCTGGAGGATCAGAAAAAGAATTGTTAAAAAAAAAAATAGGAGACAAAATAAACTTCATCACTTCAATTGATTCAATAAAAAAAAAAATGAAAAAATAAAACTCAAGTGCTTTGATAGGATCAAATTGTCCAAAATTGTCTGGTTATGCTTTGTAGTGGTCTTCAAAACACTGTATCTTGTTCAAATAAGGTTTTGCAACTTAGTTGCAGAAATTGCCCTGATCCCGCAGCTATCTGACAATCCCGCAGCTGTTTCAAGGTTTAACAAGTTACAGGCATCTAATGAAAAAACCGACCACATGGGCATCTCCAGAATTGTCCCGACATGGATCCTATCCTAGTCACCCAGCTCAGATCGATGAAAACCCAGCCTAGGATCTTAGTCAAAGTCTTGTTTTTAACATGTTTTTCTTGAAATACTTGCTGCCTGAAATTGAAAATCATTAATCATTTTTATAAAAGTTTTACAATTTCAGAAAAGAAAAAAAAGAAGAGAAAAACAATCTAGGGCTATCTCCATTCTTAGTTTTCACTGTGGCTTCAATAAAAAAAAAATATGCCTCCCTGTTCAAGCTTTGACCTGTTGATTCCTGTAGGAGGCATTCATCATTTAGTGGCAGATTTCTGAGTTGATTTCACATTTGGATAGCTACCTTATCAATTAGAAGCAGAGAATTAAACTTACTAATGATGGGCAAGAGCATATGGAAGAGATTGTTGAGCATCTGGTTGTGAAACTTCCCATTGCTTTACTAAATCATCTTTTATTTTCTCAACTGAGACCCTCAACCAAATTGAAGTACTGCAATAATCCCTGTAATCCATTTGGAGAACTGGTTGATGTCAAAGCTTCTGAATAATGCCAAATTAAATTGGGAGTCAACAAAGTCTTTATCATTACTGAGTGTTCTTGGTTCTGCCGCTGATGACTGAGCAGTATTCTATACCATGATCCATGTAGGTCCTTTGCATAACAAACATAATGCCAAAAAAAAAGGACGCATTAAGCATATCGACGTGCACAAAAACAGCATAAAGCTTGTATATGAGCAAACCATTTCCCTTTCCACTCATCTAAGGTGACAAATCTAGTGTTTCAGGGAATGTTACCCTCTTGTTCAGCTTGCCAAACCTCCCAGTTCGAAATCGTTTCAGTGCAATTGTAAGACTAATAAGAGCCTGATGGACAGTAAGTCGTTTCAATCCCTTTCACCATCTTCAAGCACTCCAGTGGTATCCAACACACCTGCAAAACAATAGATCAGATAAGAAAAACGAATGCAAAAAGTGCAGAACAGAAAAATTAACTCAGAGAAAAAACGCAAACAGCAGAAAAACGTCAAACTTTACATGCTCGATTTGCCCAAATTGTAGCAAATTTTAAAAAAATAAAACATGGGTTTTGTTGCCAGGTGGGTTAATTAGATAACCCAGAAACCGATTTGGAAAATTCGTGGTGGTCTGGGAGAAATGTTCGGTTCTTTGGAGCCCGTTTTTGACTGCCGCGCGTGAAAATTGGGTTATTAACTGGTTGTTTGAATAACTCCGCGTGCCTGAGGGAAAGAGTTCTAATAGGGATCAATTACATGCTGGCATAAACAATAAATCACACAACTTTACACCTGTTTAGAAGACGTGTTTTAATTAAACACAACTCTCTGTCAGTAATCGCTGTCGGTTAAATGTTGGGAAGAGCAGATGTGGAAGCCTTAATGAATGGTGAAGAGGTCTGTATGTAAGCTTTAATGAATGTTCCATTAGTTCTCGGGGCATGAGAAACATCATTTATGATGTTGTTCCATTAGTTTCCAGTACATGAGAAACATCAAAACCATACCACACTCTTGCTTGAAGGAAATGTTGTGAAACTCTTTCTAGTGTTGACCTACTCAATTATATTTTTCGATAGTGAATTCCGTTCCCCGATCTGAAAATCATGAACTCGTGCCCGTTATAATTTATGAACCCATGCACGAATCTATGAAGATTTACAGAGTTTTGTTTTTTCTTTCTGTAGCAATTCGAAATCGTCTGTTATATTTCTGCCAGCATAAAATTTTTTCGGGACAATGTCAACTTATGGTTGCAGAACCACTACGAAACTTGGAGTAACTAATGACCTTTATATGCGGGACTCTATTTCATACACACTCTTGCTTGAAAAAAAAAGGGTATTGTGTAAATCTTTTGAAATAGTACATTCATTGCTTTCTATGATCTGGAAATCAGAGACTTTGGTAGCTGTTATAATTTGTGAATACATGTTTGATCTTGTGAAGACAAAAGATATGATAGTTGCTTGCTTCCCCTTTGATGATCATAATGTTTTAAACCCTGCAGCTCTGTTTCAAACTCCACAGTTCCATTTTTCAGCCGAAGTTTGAGATGGAGAAATTTCTTAGTTTGTTCGCACACAGCCACTCCATTTCACTGCACTTTCTACACTCTGCAATTCCGCAGCCATTTAGCGATCCCGCAGCCATTTAGTGATCCCGCAGCTGTTTTGTTAAACTCTAGGTTGTAGGTGTCATCAGGCAAAACAGGTCACATGGGTAGCTAGGGAAATTTCAGTACATGGATGGTGTCCTATCCATTCGGTCAAATTTGCTGAAAAAGACCCCGGTCAAAGGGAAGTCAAATTGGGTGTTATCACAAAGTCGCCACACTGAGTCGCCACACTAAGTCGCTGCATGTCAAGAAAAAAACAATAATTTTGAATCAATGAAATGAACAAGTTATTTTCTCACTTTTCTGAAGGTATTGATTAATTTTGGACTGATAATGAAAATTGAATGGCTAACTTTTTATTCAAGATTTTTAGCTACAGAGCTGTTCCTCAATTCCGCAGCCAGAAAAACCTCATTGTTCAAATCAGCCTATCTTTCTCATACAAAATCAGATTTTGATGATTTAAGTACCATTGGAAAGATCTCAACAAGATCTATACAATGCGAAATATATCATTAGAGTTTGAAATGGCAAATAATGAAATAAATTGCTGAAAAGAAGCAACATCAACTTGAGGCACTAATTCCAAAACAGGTATAAATTCTTTTGATTTTTCCTTTGAGAACTTGTTTCATTAATACAAATTCTTAGTTTTGTGTGTAAATATCATAACTAGAGAGATTGATCACCTCTCTCCTTTGATAATCTTACATTCCATTGCGGAAGAAGTATTAGTTTTTTTGCAGGTTCTAGGAGGAAGGACGAATGACTACAAGGGAATGATGTCTCTCTAAGAGACCAATTTGTTTCATAAGAGGTTGATCCGCAACAAAGAGGAAATATGCTGATGCAAAATCAGATCCAAATACTTGAAAAACTTTCAGATATTATTGTCTCCATCACATCCATACTCCATAATAAACCATTCACCTCATTCCACTCCATATTTTCCATTTTCATTCACATACACTTTCCATCTCTTTTTGTCCATTCATAACCCACCAATAAAAGCAAAAGGCTCATTCACATGCTTATTGCCCATTGTCATTTCTGTTCTCCATTGCCATTTTCCATTTTCACTTTCCATTCCTTGTCATTTTCATTCTGCAAATAAGCCCTGCTTCAATGCAAATTAGTCCATAGTCCTTTGAGTCTAAGTTCTTTGTAAAAACACCTTCAGACTTGCATGCCTTAATGGCAAGTTCTCATGCTGACAAACAATGGGAATACATTAATGTCCCTTGTTCGTTAGATCTTCTAGGTGACTCGACATCAGCAAATTCATTCGTACCTAGCAAGATGTGTTTGGGCATCTTGACTCTCATTGACATCAATGGTGAGAGTACTCGTGTTGACTAGTGGCATCCATTAATGGCCACTAAGCCAACAATTTCCTACTATGTTCGACATCAGAACATCTTTTCACATAGTAGGAATTGTGCCAATGAGTTTTGAAGACATGAAGACTATTATTTTCAGCATTTTGGAGCAGATTCAGCAAGTTTTAGTAGAAGCAATAAAAAGCCATCTTATATCTCTATCCATGACTCCTCTTGTTCAGCCACTTGAAGAAGAATATGATCAGAAGTTTTCAGCCACCACACACATACAACTCATCCATTCCAAAGGGTAAGTGAAGGTACGGCATTTTCTAACTTTTAACCATAGAATTCCATAAAAAGCTAGAATGATACTTGTTGGAAAAACATTTCTCTTCCTCATTTCATAAAATTGCCAATACCATCAGTTGGGGGGGGGAATGCATTCATATTCATATCTTTCCATGTCCATAACATATTCAAGAGCTCACATACTTCCAATATATATTAATTATTACATTGCTATTATGAGCATACAATGGCTTTTGAAAAAGTGCTTAAAGGATAAATTGGATACAAACAAAATCATGGTTGTCACACAAGAACCAACCATCATGCAATCCAATAAAGATATACTTAGCAACAATAATCAAAATATCATTACGCAAAGTTCAAAGATCAAAATAGAAGGCAACAAAAAAAAAAAAAAAAATGGTTGTAACACAAGAACCAACCAGGTTGCAATTCAAGTGAAACACTTTGCAGAAATATGAAGTTATCAAATGATATCATGCAAAGTTAAGCCAAAGCTCAAGAATCAAAAGAGTCAATGTAATATATGTTGCATGAGGACATGCAATAGCTTCAGTTGGGGGGTATGTTGAGTCTTGAAAATGTCATTCATTTCCATTACACTTTCACTATTATGTTCATTATATCACCTCCATTTCACCTCCATTTCACTACTATGTCACCACATTCATCCCACTTTCATTATCATTGGGCTACCTTTATGTTTTTCCAATATTTATTATTTCTAAGCCTTTTAAGTGAATTTGTGGTTAAACATTAGAAAATAATGTGCATATGCTTATACCTAACCAATGGGTTGAGTTTGTTGACATGTGTAGGTTGAAAGGAGACTTCTAGAAGACCCTTATGTGGCACTCTAAGGCCAAATTCGAATTTGGTTGGAAAGAATCATGGGATCATGAGGATATGTGTCACATCTCCTAATTGTATTGTAACTCTAAAAGACATGTGTCTTATCAGTTCCTATTTTGATTAGGACTCTAGAGGTAGAGAGAGAGATTCATGGATTATCATTAATGAGAAGGCTCTCATCTTTTTGTATAAATAGGAGATCTCTCTCCTTCATTAGTTAGTCTTTTTGAGTCTTTTTAGTCTCTTTTTAGTCTCTCTTTGGAGAGCTTTGTTGTACTTTGCACTTTTGAAGAAATTGAATAAAGCTTTGATGTTCTCAACATGGAAGGAGATGTGAAGTAGATGTCATGGAGCATATTAGGATGTAAGTAGATTAGATTTCATTTTGTAAATATTGCTTTGTAGAATGTAAGGTAGATTAGATTTTCATTCATGCAATTTTAAGTATGCTTTGATTTCATAGGTAGAAGGGGGCCCTGCCTTGTACAGTTTGATTTATTGCATTTTATTTTCTCCCGGGATTTGTTTTTATGTTTATGTATTTGCTTTACAAACTAATGGTATTTGAAATTGACAGGTTCAAGCTGCTGCCTTTGTTTTTATAGCTGATTTTTAATTTTATTTCTCAAAGAGCTGCTAACACATAAATGATCTTCATCATAAATTGTTATATTTTAAGATCAAAATATCACTAACTTGCAGCTGGCTTTGAGTGCTTTTCAGACTGTTCTTTCACTACTTTCTAACCATACTTTGCATAGTACATATGGCTGAAGTAGAGAGTTAGAAAGAGCAAAATATTATTACTAGTCTTTAAAGTAGATTTTTGGTTTTAAAGTGCTTCTTAGACTAATCTTTCACTACTTTCTAATCATACTTTGCATAGTACATATGGCTGAAGTAGAGAATTAGAAAGAGCAAAATATTATCATTAGTCTTTAAAGCAGATTTTTCTCACTTTTCTAATTCAACTTAAGCTACTTTCTATCCGTGCTTTACACAGTACATGTGCTTAGAAGCATCGAGTTAGAGAGAGATAATCTTTATCTTTGGTTTTAAAAGTGACTTTCTTTTCTTTTATTTGCAGCAGCATGAATGGTGTCTAGTGCCATTGGAAGTGGTCATTTACTTTCAAGTCATTTCAAGTTCTTTGCTTTCAGTTTCATTTCAAGTTATTTCTTTCAAGCTCTTTCTTTGCAAGTTTAAAAGTTTGATTACTTTCTAGACTTATTTCTAACTACTTCCTAATCGTGCTTTACACAGCACATGTGTTTGAAGCAGAGTTTTAGGAAGAGTTGAACATTATAACTGGTCTTTAAAGTGGTTTTTCTTACTTGTCACCTTAGAGCTTGACTACTTTTTGGACTTATTTCTGACTACTTCTTAATCGTGCTTTACACAACACATGTGTTTGAAGCAGAGTTTTAGGAAGAGTTGAACATAAACTATAAAACAACGAAGTAAGAGAAAGGTTAACTAAGCACATATAGTGCACCACACTTCATCAGTTTACGATACCCGGATTGATAATTTATGTAGAGCAATTTAAGACATTAAATTGACTAAACAGAAGGAAAGAGTTTCAACTTTTGCTCATCCTCAGCATAGTCATAAGTTCGAAAAAGGACAACAAATTCAAACGGGAAGGTATCAGGGTCTTCAGTAGTCAATCCATGGAAGTGGGGTAAAGATGAGGGACTTATGTTCGTCATTTTCATGTCCCCATTGGTCTCTCGGATGGGAAGGACACCTTCTATTCTCTCATCTTCTCTTCTATCATTTTGATTTTCAGCCATGGCTTCAGATGGAGTGGTTTCTAACTCGTCTTCTGTTATAGGATCTTCGTATATCTCAAGAGGTTCACCTATAGGTTCTTCTAGCTCACTGTCACCAGAGAAGAGAGAAGGTTGACTCAGTGATGTGGTGGGGGTGTTGGGTAAGAATTTTCCAGTTTTATCTCTGTTCCTATGTGGCATGAAATGGAAATACTTTTTCTTGCTTTTGTTTTTTTTCCTTTTTGTACCTGCAAAACTGAAACAGATGGAATGGCAACCAACTAGAAACTATCTTGCAGAAATGAGAATGCGGAATTGAAATGAAAGCAGGAAAGGACTAATCTACTCTGCTGAAATCAAATTGTAGGAAGGAAATGCTAGACTATGCTTGCAAAATTGAAATTCTATCTTACGCTTGCATAATTGAAAGTCTAATCTAGGAAAGCAGGAAATGTCTACTTTACTTTACAGAAATGAAATAAACTACTTAGTAGAAAACGAGAGTAAAGAAAATAGAAGAAAAGCAACAATCACAAATACTCTGATGCTTCCACGGCAACGACGCCAAAAATATGGTGGGCTCCAGTATTGCAGCAATAATGCTGCAACTCCTGGGACTCCCGTCTTTACTTTTATCAACCTGGTAGTTCGTAACAAACTTGGAAGCGACGGTGCTGTATGCACAAGTACTAGCTCTTGCCATAGTTGTCACTTGGTCAGCTGGCACAAGTCTGCTAGGGCCTCAAGCCAACTTCTATGAGCTCTTAGAAGAATATTTTTAGCTGATGGATGAAAGCTAACTTAAAGGAAGCTAATCTACTTGCGGAAAGAAATTAAAAGCCAACAAGAAACGCAAACCCTAGCAAACCCTAATTCTACCAGCTAGTCCTACTGATGCAAAGGAGAGCATGAAAATTACTGAGGGAGATGCCATTACTTCTACGAAGGTGAAATACATGTGTCTAGACTACCTTTGTCTAAAGAAAACATCTTTTTGTATTTTTGTTTAAGTTGTTGGAATTATCATGCATGTGCTTCTAACTGGCTTTTTACTGTGCAGGGGTAGATCAAGGGAAGAAATGCTTCGGAAAGGTTGGGAAGGTTCAGAGAGGGTCTAAGGGGTCCCTAACACCTTTCCAGAGAGTTTCACAAAGTTTGGCTGCCAAGAAACCGCGTTTATGAGCTTCTACAGGAAGTCTACAGGGGTTCTACAGGATGTTCAGGAATTTCTACAGGATGTTCAGAGATTTCAACAAGATGTTTAAAAATTGGATTTTGGAGGGTGAGTGAATGAGGGAAGATGCCTAAATGGATATGGAGGTAGGATAGGGGCCTAAAGTGGTCCAGGGACTGGTGGATGGAGTGGTGAGAGGATGTGGAAGGCTGACTTGGCTTAGAGAAGGTGAAGACAATGATTGAGCAAGGAGGTAGGGTTACATGGGAAAAAGGGCAAGTGTGAGATGAGGATCCTAGCTAGGAGATGGACCAACTGGTTCTGATGAAGCTGATGGGGACGAGAGAGAGGTAGAGATGCCCTGCACAATGCACATTTAACTGATTCACCAAAGCCATACAACTGATCAAAGCCCTAGCTAATCTAATCTAACTGTCAATAAAACGAATGAACAACAGCTTTATTTGGAGATGAACCGTGTATATCAAAGATGCAATGAACCATTTCAGAGATCTGAACACTTAACCAACTTCTGCAATTGAAAATAGTACACTCAGGATTGCATGGTAAAGCAAACTAGTGGTTTTGCTAGGACAACAATATTTCTCCAAATTCTAGCCCCTGATCAAATAAGGATGAGGTGAGACCGAGAGTGGTGTTGACCCTTTTCTTGGAGCACTTTCCTGTTACTATCCTACCAGCCTACGTTAAACATCTGAAACAATTCTATTCATAAGCAATGACCTATCTTAACCAACACAATTAAATCTGCTCAACAGAAATACGTTCAAATGCATAAAGGAAACAACGATGCATAAAGGGAAAGTAACAATACAAGAAGGAAACCCTAGGCTCTCAGGTTGGGCCCAACCCCGAGAGCTATGGCTCCTATAGAACACTCAGAGCTGATATGAAATCGGATTGCTTCCCATTATCAAATAATAACCATAAGTTCAAGAGTTATGCCAAAATGGCTAGAAGAGAACAATGTAAGGCTAACAGCACTGTAGTGCAAAAAAATGCAATGGTTTCAAAAGTCTTTTTATGAAGGCTGAGGCCTTATCCTTTATACATCACGAGGGCCCTAGCTGGCCTCCTAAATCAATGGGACTTGGTTGTTCAAACTGTGAGTAGACAAGCTCTTCCACAATCTACTTGGCTGCCTTCTAGATCGGGTTCTGGTGGCCTTTGGAGCTCGGAGTTGGGGGTGAAGATCCCAAGGAAGGGTTATTTAATGCCATAGACAACCCTCCTACAAATCCTCACCTCAAGCTTGGCTGTCTTCTAGCCCATAATTGGTCGGTTTTGCTCCAACATGTATCCAAAAACCTGAAATGAGCACGTGTTAGCCACCTAGGAAGAGTGACTATCCTTATTCGTACAAATGACATAAACATACTAAAAAATAATGCATAAGCTATGGAGAATGAAGGATTGAACAAGAACTGAACAAGGATAATTAGGCCAAATGAGCCCAACAAGTTACCAAAATTGGGGCTCATCAATACTCTGATGCAAAGTCATCAACTGTAGGAACTGTGCCCACCTCTTTGGTGTCCATAATCAACGGTGGCTCATACAACTTTAAGTTTTTCACATTCGCTACAGAGAACATTTGCATATATATCGGCAAATCAAGATGGAAGGCATTGTTTCCAATCTTCTCTAAGATGGTGAATGGACCATACCAAATTGGTCACAACTTCTTCCCTTCTCCCTTCATCCTGTCCTTGCTGATATGGAACCACACTTTGTCTCCCACTTGAAATTGATGTTCGACTCAATGTTTTTCATGTCAAGCCTTGAACCGGGCTTGAATTTTATCCAACTACTTCTATACTGCTTGGTGAATCAACTGGATTCACTGAATGAACTGTTGTGCTTTTTCCTTGCCATCACATCCACTGGAGTCATCTTCCCTTCCAAAGACCATATCAAAAGGGTCTTTTGGCAGGTAGCCAAAACATGTCTCAAACGGTGAACGATGCGTAGATGAGTGTACTGCTCAATTGTAGGAATGTTGCACATATGGAAGATGCTCATCCCACAAGTTAGGATGTTTCCCACAATAGCCTCGTAACAAGTGTACCACGGTGCGGTTGACAACCTCTATCTGTTCATTAGTCCGTGGATGAAATGTCATGCTTATTTTCAACTTGGTGTCCATAATCTTCTACAAGATGGTCCAAAACTGTCTGAGAAAGCGAGAGTCCCGATCTGACACAATCGATGTGGGCAGCCCAAAATGGACCCAAACATGCTAAAAGAAAAGATAAATAGTTTGCTCTGTAGTGATCTTCTTTTTAAAAGGCATTAAAATACACATCTTACTAAACGGTCAATGAAGACATACAAATAGTTGTGACTTTTTCTAGACAAAGGCAAACCTCCTACAAAATCCATCGACACACTTTCCCATGGATGACTCGGAATAGGGAGTGGTGTGTAGAGCCCGAGTTTTCTATTAGAGGGCTTTGAAATAGAACACATCACACATCCCTATACATAGTGAGTCACAATGTTTTTCATATGAGCCCAAAAACAAAATCTTTGTACATGACACAAAGTTTTTTCAATACCAAAATGACTAGACATAAGGGAGGTGTGGGCCTCTCGGATTACATGTACCCTTTCTCCTATGGGTATGCACAATTTGCCAAGGTGATACAATAGTTTCCCTCGCAAGTGATAGTTGTCCACCTGTGAACTATGGGTTAGTTTTGCATAAATCTCCTTAACGTCATCATCGTTAGCATATTGTTCAACATAACTTTCAAAAGACAACGAAGCATTATACAAAATAACAGAAGTAGAAATAGGAGGGTGAGATAGAATATCGACGACTTTGTTGCTAGTGCCCTTCTTATACTTTATTACCAGATGAAATTGCTGAAGAAAACCCATCCACCTGAAATGACGAGATTGCTGCAACTTGGTTTGTGACTGAGGATACTACAAGGGCTGATGATCCATATGGATGATGGTCTCCTTGCCAATCAGGTAGTGGTTCCACTTTTTCACACTCTGGACCAAGGCATATAACTCCTTGTCATAAGTGGGATAGTTTATCACAGCCTGAGAGAATTTCTTTGAATGGTAACATATCGACTTATTTTGATGCGTCAATACAACTCCCATGGCATATCCATTGGCATCTGTGATGATCTTGAATGGCTGTTGGAGATATGGTAAGGCCAAGACCGGTGCAGTGCTAATCTTTTATTTCAATGTTTCGAAGGACTTCTGCTGTTTCCCTCCCCATTGAAAGACTTGCTTTACACTTGTCAATGCGTGTAAAGGTGCCGCAATAATAGAAAAATTGGCAATAAATCCCCCCCAATATTGTATAGCACCTAAAAAGTTGCGAACCTCGGTTACACTAGTAGGCTTAGGCCAATTTACAATTGCTTCAACTTTAGAAGGATCAATTTTTAGCTGACCATGACCAACAATATGACCTAGGTAAACCAAAGAGGTTTTCCCAAACTCACACTTTGACAATTTTACATAGAGCTTTTCATTTTTCAATACATCAAGCAATTTCTTCACATGGCATACATGTTCATTCCAACTTTCACTAAAGATAAGAATATCATCTAGATATACAAGAAAAAATTCATCAATGAAAGGCCTAAAGAGAGCATTCATGACCCTCGTGAAAGTGGCTGGAGCGTTGCAAAGTCTGAATGGAATCACCATCCATTCGAACAACCCCTGTTTGGTTTTGAAGGCGGTTTTCCACACATCCTGCTCTGCAATTTAGACCTGGTGATAACCACTGCGCAAATCCAACTTGGTGAAGTAGATAGGATTCTTTAACTGATCTAATAAGTCATCAATGCGGGGAAGAGGGTAACGATTTTTCACTGTGATTTTGTTTAGTGCTCGATAATCCACGTGCATCCTCCATGTGCCATCTTTCTTCGGCACTAAGACAATTGGTGAGCCGCATGTAGAAGTGCTCGGTCTGATGACCCCTTGGTTAAATAGTTCCTGCACCTGCTTTTTAATCTCCTCCATCTCAATGGTTGACATCATGTACATGCCAATATTTGGTAAAGGAGCACCATGCTGAAAATGGATCTCATGTTGGATTTCCCTCTTCGGAGGTAATCCCCTTAGTTCCTGAAACATCTCATCATAGTTAGAAATTAATTCACATAATTCCTTTTTATGCACATGATCACAACACTAGAAAGCATCAGATAATTCTGCATCTTTCCCCCTTACAACCATAAGCATGCAACCCTTGCTAGAATTCAACAACCTTTTCATTTGTCCTGCACTTACAAGACTGGCATTGATTTTAGTTTGATGAGCCCTTACAATATATTCTACCCCATCTTTTGTGATTTGGTATTTTTTTTCATGACAGAAGAAGATTGCCTTTATATCATATAGATATGGACTCCATAACACCATGCCACAAATATCCAATGGTATCACACCAAGTTTTACCTCATCCACTAACTTAGAAGTGATCACAAATTTAACCTTATAGTGCTTAGTTACATTAAGTTTTGCTTTATCATGTATCCATCCAAGTGGGTAAGGTTTTTGATGTGGTTTGGTTTCTAAGCCTAGCTTATGAAATTAAGTTTGCTTGGGATCTGATATCAAATAGAGTTTCTACTTTTGTATGATTTATGATAACTCTAATATGAAATAACTCAATTCTCTTTCATTCATTAGGAAGAGACTCATCTATTGAACTAGTGCCTTCATGTGATTTAGAATTAACATGAGGTGTAAGAGTACCTTTTGTTCCTACTGCTATGATCAATGCTTCATCTCCCGAATCAGATCTAAGGTCTTGTTGCACAGTTGCCACTGTCTTATGCTTGCCTTTTCCTCCATACTTCTTTGGTCTCTTTTCTGGATACTGTTTCCAACAATGATCATCATCATGACCTTCCTTTTTGTAGTGAGTGCAATAGGGTATTTCTCCTTCATCTTTCTTGGTTGATGTCGTCCTCTTCTCCTTTCCTTTTCCTTTCACTTTGGATTTTCCATTTGAAAGTTTGAAAGGTGGTTTCTTGAAATGATCATCTCTTTCATTTTTGCCCCTGTTCTCAAGATGAATGGCCTTTACACTGGCCGAGTCAATAGTAGTTTGTTCAAACAATAATAATGAATGTCTAAGGTAACTATATAATGATCCAATTTACTTAGTTACTACTTTAGGTGAGTCAAGTGCAATG
Organism: Pinus tabuliformis; assembly: GCA_031772625.1. NCBI lineage: Eukaryota > Viridiplantae > Streptophyta > Pinopsida > Pinales > Pinaceae > Pinus > Pinus tabuliformis. The sequence continues at coordinate 883,832,642 of CM062809.1, read as the reverse complement.
CCCAAATTAAGACTCTGTTTTCTAAATTCCTCTATAAAGCTTTGAACATCCTCACCTCTACCTTGCCTTAAGTGTTGCAAATCCATTAAGGATTTTTGTTTATAACCCAAGGGATAAAATTGTTCCTTTAATGCAGAAATGAAACTAGGCCATGAGGAAAGAAGATTACCCACACTCTTACTGCTTCGCAATTTTCTCTCCCACCAAACGAGAGCGATGCTACTAAGCTGAAGAGAGGCCAGCTCAATATTTGGCTTGTCCTCTTCGATTTGCTGAATCCTGCAGTAGATTTCAATCTGCCTAATCCAGTTATTAAGATTTTCTGCATTACATTCACTGCTAAACATGGGAAGATCAAGTTTGACATCTAATTTAAAGAAAGGTTTCTTAGATGCATCCCTTGAATTTCTATGATGATGGTGATGAGAGGAAGAAGAACTTTCACTCATGGAAGGAGAAGGAGGGTGTTCTTCCCCACCATTTCCATGCACTGAACCTTGTTCTTCTAGATTTATCTCTTCTACTTTCTCCAACCTTGAAAGCAACTGACCGACATTTTTTGCCATTGTATATAAGGTTTTGCGGAAATTGTGCTCCTCTTTACGACGAGCCTCTTCATCTGCCATGTTTATCTTTCTATGTGCACGCCTTGCTTCAGGATCGAAAGACTTTAGTTTTCCTTCGCCTCTTCAAATCCCGTTTCTTGTTAGCATACAAACATCTAGAAAGACCAGCTCTGATACCACTTGATCCAAGATCTTTTTCTTATAGATGTGTTAAAGAATTACATGCATAAATTGTAGCTTAACATAGAAATTTAATTTTGTACATGAGAGAAGAGTAGAAACACATAAATCATGAAAGAATTCCGACTTGGACTATGTCTACGGGCCCTGCTCGATCAATGGGGAGGCCTTCATTCATTAAGTGGCATGAGAAAGAAGAGTACAAGAATTAGTTACAAAAAATGAGTTTTATACCTCCATACTAAAAAATGGCTGAAAAATGCAAAACTCTGATGGTGAAACAGACAACACCATTGCGTTCATGTCATCAAGAAGTGCTAAAACCATATATAATTTGTCAAAATATAACAAAGTGAAAATTCGGCCCTCCTACAAAATTTTTCCTCGAATTGCCTACACTGCGTCCTCCCCCTGGGCGAACTGATAAAATACATTTAAATAATAAATTTTGTGGCAGATTTCTCAATAAGCCCATTGGTAGAGTTGGTTAAAGATTCATTTATTATGGAGGAGGTCAGGCAGTCAAACCCGCCTCCTCTTTTTTCCATATAAAAAATACTGGTTGTGTCGGGCCCACCTTCAGCAGGCTGCCCCCCATATCTACCTTTTCCATCTCAGTTGGCTATCACAGTATTAATTCGGGGTTGTGTGTGTTGGGGTTGGGTCTGTGCCCCAAGGGTCAACCCACCCAAATCTCCTCTTCATTTTAGTTGAGCCATGGTGTGGGTTGTGGGGTGGTAGGGTCATGGCTGCCCACCCCGTTTGTTTATTGTTGGTTACAACAGTTCCGTGGGAGGGGCCAGGGGTCATGGCCCGCCCCTCCACCAATACATTACATGGTAAGGGATTCGGTTGGGGTGGCAGGGTTGGTGGCCTGCCACCCCTTTTCTTAATATTTTTTTGTTTAAAATGAACCAACTACACATTTTTAAAAATTTGAATTTTGACCGAAAGAGTCATTTTAACCAGGCGACAATTTCACCCAGAATCTGGCCGAAGTTGGCCAGATTACATCTGTCGGAAAAGTCCAAATTGTGTCTTTGTTAAGCTTGTCAACCCAACTTTGACTGCCTCTATATCCTTCATCCGGACTCAGATTGGAGTGTCATTTACACCGTTGGAATCAAGGAAATGAGCACTTCGATCTGATGTCAAGTTAGTCACATTTTCGCCACTTTGAATTTTGAGCATTTTCCATGGCACTGGTGTCTGGAGATCCTTTTAGATCACTACCACGTTCCACCCGACCAAAGAATGGTTGAGCTAATCCTCTCTTCAGTCATTGACCCCCGTATAGAAATTCTCACTGTAGATCACCGGATAATGCAATGTAACTAAAGCAAAATACTAGATCTACTTCTACTATCAAACTTTGCGGAAGCTTAATCAATTTGAGCAAGATAAATTGGAACACATAATAGAGAAGAAGAAATCATACACATGAAACGCAGAAGAATACTCTGGGGAAGGCCTTAGCTAAAAACCCCACTATTTGTATTATCATACAAGTGGAAATATCTCAGGATTACACAAAGCTTTAGCTCACAAGCTATCTAGCTCTTAGCACAATCCCTCACTGCTGCTCATAGATAGAATAGATAACACATATGCCTTCCTTCAGTCCTCCAAGCCTCCTATTTCCTTGCACAGTTTCTCCTAGGTCCTTTAGCTGCCACCTGTGTGAATCTCCTCTCACACACAACACTGACCTCTAAAATAACTGCACAATCCTGAAGGAGTTAATTCCTTCTGCATGGAAGAGTTTCCTTTATAGGAAAATACCTCCAATTAATAGTACACTATCCCTTCCTTTAATCTCAACTGGGACTTTCTCTAAACTGACATGCATGAGTTATTTATGAGAGAATATTAAGTTATCTGAAGTATACTAGTTGCATGCATGCATGCATTAACTAACTGAACTAACAATCAGTTCCGCAAATTATTGGAACTAATCTAACTGGACTTAACTCAGTTAGCTAAACTAACTAATTACAACTCAAAGTACAACTCATCCTGATCTCCTTAATTAAGGGATAACTTCCTCAATCAAAGGGATAATTGTTGCATGTCTTCACAAAGACTTCATGTCTGATTTTCTCCAAATAATTAACTCAAGATGAATTAATTAATTATTTTTCAAACAACTAGTGAGACTAAATTTGAATTTGAATTCTCAATTTTAATTCAGGGACTAATTAAAATTGGAATCTATCCTGAAATGCTATTTTTAGCATTTCTATTTTTTATTATTTCCAACGGAGTTGGAGTATACCCTGAAATGCTATTTATAGCAATGCTATTTTTAGCATTTCTTGTTGCTATTTTCAACACCCCGTGCCATATTCCAAGCATGAATGTGGGACTCAAACCAAAAGAACCAACCAGGGCATCCTGAGGCTAAACCACCTCACTATCATCAATAGAAACTAGGCTTTATTGCAATCCACACTGGATCACTAGGCCAAAATAATAAACTTGTAATAATAGGATTTACCATGATCTCCACCAAATCACTAAGTTAGAACAATCATGTATGCCACCAGATTTCTCCACCTACACCATGAGAATTTTTCATGTCTCTTAGTCTATCAAGCTTTATTTTAATTCATAGTCTGATCCAGGGATCACTAGGCCCTAAACCGAGACAGTATACCTAGGGGGGTAGTAAGGGGTGTAGAGGGAGGTACCCAAGGGAATAATTTAATAATGGAATGGGCCATAGTAATAAATAAAGTGGTTAACCCATATCATGTAAGGGACCACAAGTAGTTAGCAATAATGTAATAAGACCATTGTATTATATAGATGGTATTGAGAGAACCATGGTAATGACCCATGGTATTGTATGTATAAGGCCTATGTAGAGGCTAGAGACTCCCCATGGAGAGATGTGAAGGATTATTGTATGAACAAGCATATAGCTTGTGGAGTGTTCTCCTTCCTTAAGGAGTGAATATATAGCGTTACCCTGCCTTAAGGGTTTGATATCAATAAAGAAGAATTTCTATCTATATTCAGATCTTGTTATTTCTGAGCATATTTCTATTATTTATTATAATTGCAGATCAGATCTATAACAAGTGGTCTCAAAGCACTTTCTTGGGCAAAGCATAAATTTTATTTTTATTTTTGCAGGAACGTTTTGGGGTGGCGAGTTTGTAGACCAGATATGTATGTTCTAGTGAAAAATTTGTAGAATCTAATTGTAGATCTGAGTTTTTTTGCAAAAAAATACCCAATTTGAAAAAACAAATCGGTCGAATCGAAGTCTGAATGAGGTAGATATCGTTGATTTAAAAATCAGTGGTGTTGCAAACATTTTTCGGGGTGACGAGTTTGCAGATCAGATCTATACATTCTTGTGAAAAATTTGCAAAATCTAATTGCATATTTGGGTTGTTTGCAAAAAAAATACCCAATTTGAAAAAAAAATTGGCCGAATTGGAGTCTGGATGAGGGAGATATCACTGATTTAAAAATCTGCTGTGTTGCAGACATTTTTCGGGGCAACGAGTTTGCAGATCAGATATGTATGTTTTGGGACAATGTTTGTAGAATTTAATTTCAGATCTGAGTTCTTTGAAAAAAATACCCAATTTCAAAAAAAAAATCAGTCGAATCGGAGTCCGGATGAGGGAGATAGCGCTGATTTAAAATCAGCTCTTTTTTCAGAAATTTTTATGACGGCGGGACAGTTGTAGCGCGAATCTGAAATTCCAGTGCCTAGATCGGGATTTATATCATATGGGAAGCTGCAAAATGGTATTTCCATTTCCGAAAATAGGTCATAATAGCGATTCAGAGCAATATTGACTGAACTGTGGCCATTTTAAATTTTCGCCAAGTGATTTTTTTTTCAAAACGCTCTTCATGGCTTCTAGCAAGAATTTTTTTACAAGAAAAGATGATGGTCCTACTATTGAATAATTCCTAGAAAGACAAAAGTCATTATGGCCAACACATTGGAAATTTTTTGTAGTGGCTAATTTTAAAGATGAGACGACCACATTGTGGGAATTACTTAATAGAAAGAAGTGTTTCAACATGTCTGATGAAGCATTTGAAAAAGTTGTTTTAGACAAATGGTCTCATGCTAGAAAACAAGATAGTGAGAAACATGTGGGGTTATTTTCTACTGGTATCTGCTTGTTACAGTTTCATGGATGTATTCAGAAGGAGAAGATCATTGTTTCTATAAATCCTAGTTGCAAGAAAAATCTTATAAATGTTAATTTAGAAAAAAAATTGCAAGTTCCAGCAAAACACATTGGAAACACATAGGTTGATAATGAGGATGTTCAAGTTTATAAAGATTTGAAGATTTATATGGATAAGTATGTATTGCATTCTAATTCTTATGCTTCAGATATGAATAGTGTGGATGGTTTTTTGGGATACTCTTGGATGGAATCTGTTGGTACTATCAATATTAAGGTGTAGAAGAAATTCCTGAAGCTCTGGTATACAAAGAAGAAAATTACATTGCAGGATATTTCCATTAAGACTCAAGCAGAGACTATGGAGGCAGAAGAACAAAGCTCTAATGGCATTGACACATCAGACGATGAGCCTTTAATGGTCAACATCCAAACACAAACATCAAACCAGGTACCAAAAAAACAGGAAGAGCCCAAGGAGGCTAAAGTAGAAAATGTTACAGGTACTGATACATCAGATGAGGAATCCATGGTTGAAGTAATATTGGAAGATAAGTAACAATAGCAGGTGCCACAACATGCACCAGATACCAACCAGGCTCCATTAGGTGGTGAATTAAAGAAAGATACACTGTTGGTTAAAGCTTCAGTGTATCACCACCCACATCACCCCGAAAGAAAGGAACCAACACGATGGCAACAAATTAGCCACAAGGACAACAACCCCCACATGATAGATAGAGAGGAGCGATGTTCCACCCACAACACATCAACACAGAAGAGCCACCAGGGTCAACTTCGATCTCAAGTGAGCGAGACACTAGCAAGATCTAGGGTTCACCTTTCTCTTGGATGGCTAGATGCATGTGCATGGTACCACTGGACTACTCTTTTGAGTAAATATTATTATGTGTTCTTCTTATGTTTCGGGGATGAAACATGTTTAAGGGGGGTGGAATGTAGTATACCTAGGGGAGATAGTATGGGGTATAGGGGGAGGTACCCAAGGGAATAATGTAATAATGGAATGTGTCATAGTAATAAATAAAGTGGTTAACCCATATCATGTAAGGGACCACAAGTAGTTAGCAATAATGTAATAAGCCCATTGTATTAGATAGATGGTATTGAGGGAACCATGGTAATGACCCATGGTATTGTATGTATGAGGCCTATATAGAGGATAGAGACTCCCCATGGAGAGATGTGAAGGATTATTGTATGAACAAGCATATGGCTTGTGGAGTGTTCTACTTCCTGAAGGAGTGAATATATGGTGTTACCCTACCTTAAGGGTTTGATATCAATAAAGAAGCATTTCTATCTATATTCAGATCTTCTTATTTCTAAGCATATTTCTATAATTTATTATAATTGCAGATCAGATCTTTAACAGGATCACTAGGCCAAAATAATAAACTTGTAATAACATGATTAACCATGATCTCCACCAGATTACTAGGCTAGAACAAGCATGTATGCCACCAAATTTCTCCACCTACACCATGAGGAATTTTCATGTCTCTTAGTCTATCAAGCTTTATTGTAATCCATAGTTTGATCCAGGGATCACTAGGTCCTAAACTGAGACAACGCCCTCTACGCTTTACTGTATATCCCTCCATTCACTTACAAGGATTCCTGGGCCTAATCAATGGAAGCCACCTCTAGGATTTACCATATATCCTGTCATTCACCGGTCGAGGATTTCTAGGCCCATCGAGGTAACACAATATTTGGCTTTACCACAACCCATAGTCTGATTCAGGGGTTACTAGGCCATGTGATCTATCATTCAGAGATCCACCTCACTCACCTTTGAATCCATCCAACAATCCATCTCAACCAAGACATGAGAACCCCATCACACCATGGCTATTCGGAAATGGAAAGGCCAGGATGAAAAAATTGTCACATTTGGAAAAACCCATGCCATAACAGAAAGAACCACATGCAATACCATGCATGCCAAATATAGTAAGGAAAACGCACATGCAAATCGATATCTGTAGAGAATCATGTTGTAGCTACTTGATCCTGCTCTTCCTTGCTTTCTCCTTCCTTCTTCTTGCATTCTTTTCCTTTCTTGATCCAGTGCGAAAGTGCTCTAAGAAAACTTTTTGTCCAAGAGTAAGAGAAAGAAATAATAATGAGAGATCTCCAAAATTGAATTGAAAAAAGGTACCAACTAATCCTTGAAGCCTTTTTATCAATTAGGCTTACATTTTCTTCATTTTCCATTATTTTCCTTCAATTTCCTTCTCACATGCAACTTGTGACCTTACACCTTCTCTTCCTCCTAATTTCCATTATTGTCAATGATAAATAAAATGTTAAAAATGTCATTTTTTCTTTCCAAAGCTTTAGCCATTTCCTTTACCAATTTATTTAGCCATAATAAACCATATGAACACCTACACTAGGAAGTCTTTCCCAAGATCCATCTTGGAATAAGTGTCCCATCAACCGTGGTTATTATTTTTGTCTTTATTAACTTTTATTACTTGGAATTTTCACTAGGGTTGTTACAGAAACCTCCCCCTTGGGGGACACCATCCTCAGTGTTTAGCCACACATATACCTCAGCAAAACCATTCAAAAGAAAACATACTTCCCATGGAGCTTTATAACATAGCTCGATGCAGTATGTACAATGATCACCCTGCTGAAAAGGAAACCAACATGACAACATAACAACATAATAACATGACAACCATACTGCTTATTGGAGCTTTATAACATAGCTCATGGCAGTATTTACATCCACATACATATGTACATATACAAAACATCACCAAAACAAGTACCAAAAACATATACCAAAGACATATACCAAAACATCCGCTCAACCAACGAATAAAGAAGGATACATAGCCCGCATTTGATCCACCTCCCATGTAGCTTCATTGGGCCCAAAGTGCTTCCACTACATTTTAACTTGATCAATTGCTTGGTTCCACAGCATGAGCACATTTTTCTACAATATACATTGAGGCTTCGGCTGGAATTCTCCACTTGACTCCACCTGTAATACAGACCAGTCAATCACATGATCAACATCTTTAACATACTTCTTGAGCAATGACACATGGAAGACATCATGGACTTTCACTGTCGGAGGTAGTGCAAGTCAATAGGCTACTAGTCTGATCCTCTCAATAATCCTGAAAGTTCCACAAAATTGGGGTGCCAGCTTGGCACATGACCAAATCCACAACGAGCTCTTCTTCGGTTTGATGCGCAAGTACACCTATTCCCCAACCTAGAACTCCTTGAACAACCTATTCTGATCTGCATAACTCTTCTTCTTATCTTGTGCCGCCTTTAGATTCTTCTTGAGTACCTACATTTTCTTCTCCATTTCTGCCAAAATGTCCAGTCTAATCAACACCCTATTAACTGGATCACTCCAACTGATGGGAGTATTTCAACTCCACCCATACAATGCCTCAAATGGACTCATCTTCAAATATTCCTGATACCCATTGTTGTAAGCGAATTCTACTAGTGGAAGATACTCTTCCCACATTCTTTGTTGATGCATCATGTACATCCTCAACATGTCCTCAAATATCTTGTTGACCCTCTTAGTCTATCCATCTATCTGCAGATGATAAGTTGTACTAAAGGCCAACTCTGTGCCCAAATGTGTAAACAACTCCTTCCAAAACTTGGAAGTGAACTTTGCATCCCTGTCTAATACAATCTTCTTCAGAACATCATGCAATCCGACCACATCTCTAATGGATACCTTAATTTTCTACATCGCTAGCTGGGAATGTAGACTTTAGTGGAATGAAGTGCGCAACCTTTGTCAACCTGTACACAACCATGATGGAATCATCTTGTCTCACTATCTTCGGAAAGTCTGTGATAAAGTTCATGGAAATCACCTCCCATTTCCATTTTGGAATCACAATCAGCTGTAGTAGTCCACCTAGATGCTTACACTCTACCTTTACCTGCTAACAATCCAAACATCTAGCCACAAAACCTGCTACATACTTCTTCATATTCGGCTAATAATAAAACTTCTTCACTACGGTTAATGTCCTATGATACCGTGGGTGACCTGAATATGGTTGCACATGACACTCCCTCAAGATCACCTTCTTGAGCTCACTACTATCAGGCACATATATCCTATCTCTAAACCTGACCAATCCATCTACTGTAAGACAATAGTCCACATCCTGTGCACCTGCACCTGCACCTGTACCTGTACTACTACCTCTACCTATACCTGTACCACCACCTGTACATGTACATGTACTTTGCTACAACCTATGCACAAACTCCATATACCTGACATCCTGTTGACCTTCTTGCAAGATCCTATCCGGTAGATATGTCCCATAGGAACTCATAGCCGCTAATTATTTACCTGTATCCACTTTCTAAGAGCATCTGTGACCATGTTTTCCTTTCCTTTGATGTATATGATCTCAAAAGCAAACCCACTGATTGTGGCCAACCATCTAGTTTTCCTGGAATTCAGATCTGACTGGTCAAACAAGTATCTCAACCCAGTTTGATCACTCATCAATACAAACCTCATGCTAAGAAGATAATTCCTCCACATCTTCAGTGCATGTATGATCTCTGTTAGTGCAAGATCATGCGTCGGATAGTTCTGCTCGTGCTCATTCAGTTTCCGTGACTCATAACACACTACTTGTCCTTCCTACATAAGGACTTCACCAAGTCCCTACTTGCAAGCATTTGTGCATACTACAAACTCTTTGTCTGAATCTACAATCTTTAACAATGGAGCATATGTCAACAAATTCTTAAGCTACTCAAAACTGGCCCCACACTCCTCTTTCCATTCAAACTTCTTACATTTCCTCTACAATGATGTAATAGGATAAGTAATTTGTGACAAGTTCCTGATGAACCTCCTGTAATAACTTGTCAATCCCATGAAGGATCTCACCTTATCTACATTTCTAGGAGTTCCCACTCCATGATAGCTCTTACCTTTTCTGGATCCACTTCTATGTCATCCTTGGAAACCACATGTCCCAAGTAGTGTACCTCAGTCTGAAAGAAACTGCACTTGCTAGGCTTAGGATACAACTGATTCTCTCTCAACAATATCAACACTATTGCTAAATGCTCGACACGCTCTTCCTCATTTTTAGAATATACCAATATATCATCAATGAATAAAATAAAAATCTTTATATCCAAATACGGATGCAACACACTATTCATCAAGCACATAAAGGTAGTCAGAGCATTAAGAAAACTGAATGGGACTACAACAAACTCATAATGCCCATACCTGGTCTAGAAAGTTGTCTTGTAAATGTCCTCCTCTTTAATGCGTATCTGATGGTATCATGATCTCAAGTCGATCTTTGAGAACACAACTACTCCCTTCAGCTGATCAAACAATTAATCAATCCTCGGTAATGGATACCTATTCTTGATGGTCACTTTGTTCAACTTCTTGTAGTCAATGCATAATCTAATAGTACCATCCTTCTTCTTCACAAAAAATATCAGGCGCCCCAAGGTGATACACTTGGCCTAATGTATCCCTTGTCCAACATTTGCTTCAACTGCAACTTCAACTCTACCAACTCAGGTGTGCTCATCCTGTAAGGTGATTTTGATGTTGGAGCTTCCCCTGGCACTAACTTAATAGAAAAGTTTACTTCCCTGTGAGGTGGCAACTCTGAAATCTCTGTGGGAACGCATATTGAAACAGTTGATGTGGCTTTCTTCTTCCCCTGTAAGACTTTTGGTTCCCCATTGTCATCCACACACTCAATGGATTTGTAATAACAATCCACCTTGGTGCTATGAAGGTATAGCTAGTACATATCCAATAACATACTATATGATCCCAATGGTGATACATTCAGATGTGCTGCGCTAGGCATACCATTCAAATCAAATGCACACGCTCTTACCCAATGATGAACTCGCTTCTTTGTACCTGTAGCCAACTGCACTAACCAAGGTTATACATGCAATTATTTATTCAAACCACACTTATCCACCAAGTCAGGGCTAACATAACTATAATTAGATCCACGTTCAATCAAAATAGAAACAACTTGATCACAAAGCTTACAGTCCATCTCAATGATAGATGCCTGATGTTCTTCCTGTCTATTATCCAGTGTTGCATAGATACGAGGAACACTCTTTCATGGGGTTAGCATGTTACTATCAGAGATTTATTTGAAACTTCTCTAATATTGGTTACCCAATCATTGCACTACAAATAAAATTAGTTAAATTCCAATGGTCAGCTAAATGTGCTGAAAGATTTGAACATATTAATCATTTTCTTACACATGCAACAATGCTAAGGATTGTTGACCCAGACAAAGATCTTGTAGTATGCACATATGCCTACAAGGAAGGACTTGGTGAATTCTTGATGTAGGAAGGCCAATTGGTCTATCGTGAGTACATAAAGTTAAATGAACATGAACAAAATTATGTCACCCATGATTTACAATTGATAGCCATAGTTCATGTAATGAAAATGTGGAGTCATTACCTTCTAGGAAGGAAATTTATATTGATGATAGACCATAGGGGATGGACACTATTTGTTTCACCAACCAAAGTTGAATGCCAGATAGGCAAGATGGTTGGCACTAATCAGTCTATTCAACTTCGAAATCAAATATATCACCACCTGGTGCATGAAGGTAAATTACATTTTCAATTCAATACTTTTATTTTCTTTAGTTTTAAATAGAATTATGGTATATAAAATACTTGAAACTTTTCATAAGCTCACTGACACTTCAAAAACCATGAAGGAAAGGCTTGAGAAACATAAGCAACACAAACTAGGCCAGGGAGATTATTGAAAGTTAGAGGCATGAGTTGTAAGTAACCAAACATATTAAGGATATTATTTTTTATATCACCTTCCAACTGTCTGGTAATTGCACTAGCCAATAACAAAAATCAATACTCTTATGCATTGGAGGGAAATGAGTTTAGAACCCAAGCCACAAAGGAAGACTTACAACTTGGTTTCAAGTTCATCTTTCAAGGTATTGTTGGTCACTGAATAAAAATGGGACAAACTCTAAGATCTAATTTGAAGGACACGATAAATAAAAATCAATCCACATTAACCTTTCATTACTTATAAAATACAATCATGTTTTATGTAACCACCCCTCCCACATTTACCCAGTTTAACTAGCCTACCAAGGTAAACATGAGATGAGGGCTACTATGACATGTCTCAACCTTCTAAGCACAGTCAAGGAAGCATAATCGACAAACTAAAAATTTACTGACCTTCCTCAAGAGCTACAGGACACCCAAGACCTAACCCTGACCTGACCACTCCCAATGCCCAAACCTTCAGTTGGAATGATTTTTTAGTGACATGGGATCCCAACTGCATGCATGGAAAGGCCTCCATGTGGTTGAGGGCCTCCAACCTCTTACATAAGATTATTAGGTAGCAGTTGTGACCTAAAATCTTCAGTTCAGGGGGTGTGGTCCTAGATTCTAAGCCTAAATTTTGGGCCAACCTACAGACCACTACCCATAACTTAGTGAAACTTTATAGAATGACAAATAACATAAGGAAAAAGTCATCCATAGAAAACTTTGATCAAAACTTGACCTAACCAGGCCTAACCATGGCATTCATTTCGTCAAACATATTGAGAACAAGTAATCTATAGGTCATGAATGCATATCTGAACATAGGGGTTTGATACTTATCTGAGAATTATCAAGAAGTTCTAATTCCCTCTCATAATATTTACAATAACCTTTGTTAGCTTATGCATTTAATAACCATTCATTAACTAATCAAAACATGTCAAGATCCATAACTAGAGCATGCTATGAAACCATGCTTATAACCAAAATAATATCCATGATAGAACACCCATCAAAGACACATAATAACAAGTACAAATACTCATGAAATACAAGAGGAAAAGAGCTCTTATTAACATATGAAAAATCCAACCAAGTCAAGGACTTCCATGTACCACCCAACCATAGATTGAGCTAAACCAAATCTTTCTTTCAGCCAATCACCCCCATGCCATATTCCAAGCATAGATGTGGGACTCAAGACAAAAAAAACAAGGCTTATTGGAGATTAATCCATCTCCACCTTCATGCTCCCGCGATCCCACCAAAATTGGTTAAGAGATCACATAAGCAAACCAATACATAAACAACCAGGGCTTCTCGGAGATTAAACCACTTCAACCCTCAGGATTTACGGTAATCCTGCCAAAACTAGTCAAGGGATTCCTAGGCCCTATGGGAATTTTCTTGAGACCACCTCACATGGTTCCAAAACCATCCGACAATCCAAAGCTCAACCAAATAAAAGAATCCCATCACACCATGGATATTCAGAAATGGAAAGGAAAGGTTGAAACCATTGTTACACCTAGTAAAACCCATGGCAATGACAACAAGAGAACCAAATACACACATGCATGTACCATGCATTCAGAATCTAGCTAGGAAATTACACATGCAACCTGTTACCTGCAATGTTGAAGCTGCTTGATCCAAATTTTCCTTGCTTGTCCTTGCTTTCCTTTGCCTTCTTGTCCTTTATTTGCTTGCTTTCTCCTCTTGGTGCTCTTCTCCTTCTTAAGATGATTCCCAATCCAAACTTACAAAAGCTATGAACTGATCCTTAGAACCCTTTTTATCATTGAGGTCTCTATTTTCTTCATTTTCCTCTATTTTTCCTTCAATTTTCCTTCTCATGCAGATATCTGACCTTTCATCTCCCTTTTCTCCTATTTTCCTTTATTTCATAAAAAAATACCAATTAATGCCACTTTTTCATTTCCAATGCCTTTGTCAATTTCTCCAAGCCATAATAAACAAAATGAACATCCACTAGGATGTTTTTCCCAACATTCAGCTTGGAATACATGTCCCATGACCTTGGTCTTATTTTTCCTTTATTAACTTTTATTACATGAAATTTTAACCTGGGGTTACTACAGGCCCCTCCCCCTTAAGGGAACACCATCCTCGGTGTTATATGACACCAATAATTAGTAAGGACACTGAAAACAAAAACATACTGCCCAAGGAGATTTATAACTTAGCTCAATGTAGTATTTACAATGAAAAACCTGTTATGAAGCAGAACCAACATGACAAACATAACATCTTGACAATCATACTGCTTATTAGAGCTTTATAACACAACTCATTGCGGTATTTATAATGACAACCATACATAAATATGTATGTATACATAGCCTTCATTTGATCATCCATCTCTGATGTAGCTTCTTCGAACCCAAAGTGCTTCCACAACACTTTAATTTGCTCAATTGCTCATTTTTAGAGGATGAGCAACTTTTGCTAAAAAATGCACTGAGGTTCCAACTGGAATTGTCCTTCTGGGTCCACTTGCAATATATATCAGTCAATCACATGATCAACACCCTTCACATATCTTTTGAGAAATGAAACATGGCAAACATCATGGAATTTCATTGTCAGAGGTAGTATAAGTCTGTAGGCTACTGGTCCTATCCTCTCAAGGATCTTGAAAGGCCCATAATACCTAGGTGTCAACTTGGCACATGACCCAATCCTCAAGGAGATCTTCTTGGGATTGATGCACAAGTACACATGCTCCCAAACATGAAACTCCTTAAATACCTTGTGTTGATCTACATGAATCTTCTATCTAGCACATGTTCCCTTTATATTCTTCTTAATAACCTACATTTATTGTTCCATCTTTGCCAACATGTCCTGTCTGATCAACACCATGTTCACTGGATCATTCCAGCTATGGAAGTACTACAACTCCACCCATAAAGTGTCTCAAATGGACTCATCCTTAGTGAATTTTGATACCCATTATTGTAAGAAAAATCTACCAGTGGAAGATACTCCTCCTACCTATTTTGTTGGTGCATAACATACATCCTCAGTATGTCCTCCATAATATTATTGACCCTCTCTATCTGTCCATCTTTCTGCGGATATTAGACACATTGAAGGCCAACTTTATACCTAAACTTGCAAATGACTCCTTCAAAAACCTGGAAGTGAACTTAGCATCTTTGTCAGATACAATATTCTTAGGGATACCATGCAATCTCACTATCTCCCTGATGAAGACCTAAGCTACCTCACTAGATGAATAAGTAGACTTAACCACTATGAAGTGAGCTACCTTAGTTAACCTGTTAACCACAACCATGATGGAATCATGTTGTCTAGATGTTCTTGGAAAACCCGTGACGAAATCCATGGAAATGACCTCCCATTTCCACTCTAGAATCATAATTGGTTGCAATAGACCACTTGGATGCTTGCACTCTTCTTTTACCTATTGACAATCCAAACACCTATCGATGAACTCAACTACCTCTTTCTTCAGATTCAGCCAATAGTAGAAATTATTCATAGTTGTTAGAGTCTTTTGGTATCCCAAATGACCTGAATATGGATTAAAATGAAATTCCCTCAAGATAATCTTCTTGATTTCACTATTGTCTGACACATAGATCCTGTCCCTAAATATTACCAAACCATCTGTTGTGAGATGATAACCCATATCCTGATCACATTCCCTATATTTGTCATCTTGTTGTTTTGCGTGTAAGATATGGTCATATAAGTCTATCCCATATGAAATCATAGCTACTATGTGATTTACCTGCACTCTTATGCTAAGATCAACTGCAACCCTATTCTCCTTACCCTTAATGTACCTAATCTGGAATTCAAAATCATTGACCGTGGACAACCATATAGCTTGCATGACATTTAGATTAGGTTTGTCAAACAAGTATCTCATCCCACTGTGATTAATCATCAATACAAAACTCCTGCCAAGAATATATTTCCTCTCCATCTTCAATGCATGAATGATTGCTGCCAACTCTAGATCATGCTCATGCTCATTCAGTTTCCTTGACTCGTAACATACCACCTATCCCTCCTGCATTAGGACTCCACCAAGTCATCTCTTGCAAGAATATGTGCATACCACCTGTCCCTCCTACATCAGGACTCCACCAAGTCCTGTCTTGCAAGCATATGTACATACAACAAACTCTTTATCTAGATCTGAAATCTTTAGAACTGGAGCATTTGTAAATAACTACTTCAACTGCTCAAAACTAACTACACATTCCTCTCTCCATTCAAATTTCTTTCCTTTTCTCTGCAACGATCTAATAGGATAGGAAATACATGAGAAGTTCTTGATGAACCTCCTGTAGGAACCTGCTAACCCCATGAATGATCTGACCTCATCCACATTCCTAGGAGTTTCACATTCCATGATAGCTCTTATCTTTTCTGTATCCACTGCTATGCCTTCCTTGGTGAAAACATGTCCCAAGTAATGTACCTCTGTCTGAAACAAGCTGCATTTACTAAGTTTGGCATACAACTAACACTCTCTTATCAATCTCAATATTTTTTCTAAGCATTTGGAATGCTCTTCCTCATTCTTAGAATATATCAATATATCATCAATGAATACAATAAAAAACTTGTCTATATAAGGACGCAACACACTTCTCCAACACATGAAAGTATCTAGAGCATTAGTTAGACCAAAAGGAACTACAAAAACCAATAATTCCCATACCTGGTCCATAAATAAGTCTTGTAGATGTCCTCTTCTTTGATTCATACTTGATAATATCCTGATCTCAAATCAATCTTCGAGAACACCATTGCTCCATTCAACTGGTCAAACAAGTCATCGATCCTTGGCCAAGGGTACCTTTTCTTGATTGTCACCTTGTTCAACTTCCTGTAGTCAATGCACAACCTGAGAGTACCATACTTCTTCTTCACAAACAATATTGGTGCACCCCAAGGTGATAAACTTGGCCTAATGTATCCCTTGTCAATAATTTCCTTCAACCACAACTTCAGTTCCACTAGCTCTAGAGTGCTCATCCTATAACCAACTCAATAGAAAATTCAACTTCCTTGTGAGGTGGAAACTCTGAAACCTCTGCTGGGAATACATCCTAAAATTGTTGCAAGACAGTATACCTCTTCAATACTTTTGATCAACATCCTTACCTTTATCACTAGAAACAAGCATTGCAAACAATACACGCCCTTGCCTGCAACTATGCTTTGTCTTCATAGTTGTAACGATTCTCATTGATGTAGGCTTCTTCTTACTCTGTAAGATTATCTTCTCTTTATCATCATCCAAGCACTCAATAGCCTTCTCATAAAAATCCACCTTAGCCTCTGTGAAGATACAACCAATCCATACCCAGAAAGATATTGTACAAACTGAACAGGAGCACATTCAGATGTGCTAATGTAGGCATACCATTCAATTCAAATGCACAAGATCTTAACTAATGATGAGATATTTTCTTAGTACATGTCACCAACTGCACCAACCAGGACTCTGCATGCACTTATTTTCTCAAATCACACTTATCCACCAGGTCATCATTAACATAACTATAATTAGATCCAGGGTCAATTAAAAAAGAAACAACCCGATCATAGAGCTTACCTTCCATCTCAATAATGGATGTCTGGTGATCCACCTATTTGTCATCAAATACTACATAGATATGAGGAATGATCTGTTCAACATCCCCAACTGTCTTCACCTCCTGAGCACTGTACATCTGAGGCTTACCACCTTGATATGATAGAAAATTCTTCTTGAGATGATCCTTGCCACATATCCAACACTAAAACTATCTCCTACCATCACCTCTACTATGCTGATCTCCAGGCTGAGGTCCATGTCCCTTCTCTACTGCATTAAACTTTTTGTAAGGAGAAACATTATCTTTCCCACCTACATCCTGAGGACTTTCTCACTTTGGTGACCATTTACCATTAGTATTTTCATTCCCTTTCCAACCCTTCTTAGACTTGGTATTAGACTTCAATTGCTCATAACATTTCTTCAAATTTGCAATGAAATCTTCCAGCGACAGAGGTTCATCATACTTAATCTGATCCTTAAATGCTAATGGTAGTCGGCCACTGATAAATCTTTGAACTTTGGTTTTCTCATCCTTAAGATACGACACATACCTCAACAAATTGAGGAACTTAGTCATGTACTCCTCATCTGTCATAGATCCCATCTTCAGCTCATAGAACTCCTTAGCCTTACTGTCATAGTACCTCTTTGACAAGTACTTCTTCTTGAAGATTCTCTTCAATTCATCCCAACTCACCTCCTCTATCCTGATTTCTCTGACATGCTCCACATCTTCCCACCAGATGTCTTCTTTCCCTTTGAGGCTGAAAATAGCTATCCTTGCATTCATGTTCTCTGTATAATCATGCAGCTCAAAGAAATTCTTCATACTAGGAAAACATGCCTCTGAATCTTCTGGTTTATTTATCTCTCCATCAAACGTAGGTTCCTTGGATTTCTTGAACTCATCCAACAAATATCCCCTGTCACTCCTCCTGTAAGCATGATAGTGGTGATGACCATGATACATGTCAGAACTAGAACTAGAGTAGAACCCATATCCACTACCTCTCCTATCAGGTGTATCCATGAACCTACCATCTCTGACTGTGCCATCTCTATCTGGCCTATGCCCACCATGAGACTTGCAACCATATGCCCCACTAGTCCTTGTCATCCTTTCCATAACTGATCCAATGGTTGTCCCTGTCTCTGCAAGTATGAAAAAATTTGAATAATAACTATGTTGACATATTCTTGTTTTTTTTGTGCCCTGGCAAGTCTTTCCAATGACTAAATGATCCTATCATTATCTTCCTTGCAACTTTAGATTTATGCCTTTAGACTTCTCAATGTATCTACTATTTCAGGGGAGTACTCATCACCATGTCATTTATCTGATCTGTAAGGAGAGTCTCGTGAAGTGTAATCCACCATTTTGCTAGTCATCTTTGATCTTCTTCTTCTTGCAAACATACCATGTCAGATAAACTAAATACAAACATAATAAACATACCTCATTGAAGTTCAGGGGAGGCTATCTTGTATGCAAAATTAGTCCAGATTAGCACGATACGTGTATATACATAATCATATCAATATACCAACATCATGCATGATAACACCTACTGCATACCATGACCTCATGCATGAAAACCATAACGATGACATTACATGCATGCATGAAAAACACATTCTTCCCTTTCAATCCAAGTATTTGAACCATGCCCTGATACTAATTTGTAACCACCCTCCCAAATTTATCCACTTTAACTACTCTGCTGGCATAAACATGATCTCATGGCTACTATGACATGACTCAACCTCCTAAGTATAGTTAAGGAAGTAGAATCGATAAACTAAAACTTTACTGACCTTCCTCAGGAGCTGCAAGATGCCCATGAGCTAAACAACCACTCCCAATGCCCAAACCCTGAGCTAGAATGCTTTTTCAATGATGTGGGCTCCCAGATGCATGCATGACAAGTCCTCCATGTGGTTGAGGGCCTCCAACCACATGCATAAGCTTACCGGGTAGCGGTTGTGACCTAAATTCTTTAGTTCAAAGGGTGTGGTCCCAGATTCTGACCCTAAATTCCAGGTCAACCTCCAGACCACTGCCCAAAACTCAATGAAACTATCTAGAATGATAAATAACATTAGGACAAAGCCATTCATACAAAAATATTATCACAACTTGACCTAACCAGGCCTAATCATGACAATCATTTCATCAAAGATATTGAGAATAGGTAATCTATAGGTCATGAATGCATATCTGAACATAGGGGTTTGATACTTACTTGAGATTCATCAAGAAGGTCTAATGTCGTCTCATAATAGTTGAAATAACCTTTTTTAGCTCATGCATTCAATAACCATTCATGAACTAATAAAAACATGTCAAGATCCATAACTAGAGCCTGCTATGAAACCATGCTTATAACCAACATATAAATAGAATAATAACCATCATAGAACAACCATCAAAGCCACATAATAACAAATACAATTTCTCATGAAATACAAGAGGGAAAGAGCTCTTATTAACATATGAAAAATCCAACTAAGTCAAGGACTTCGACGTACCACCCAACCATAGATTGAGCTGAACCAAATATTTCTTTATGCCAATCACCCCCGTGCCATATTCCTAGCATGAATGTGGGACTCAAGACAAAAAAAAACCAAAGATTCCCAGAGATTAAACCACCTCCACCCTCATGCTCCCACGATCCCTCCAAAACTAGTCAAGAGATCACATAAACAAACCAATACATAAACAACCAGGGCTTCCAGGAGATTAAACCACCTCCACCCTCGGGGTTTAGTGCAATCCTACCAAAACTAGTCAATGGATTACTAGGCCCAAAAAATGATTCGATGCCTTAGAATTCCTTCACTAATACCTTGAGGAATTTTCTTGTCTCCACCCTTACGCTTTGTCGCATTCCAGCTAAAACTGGTCAAGGGATTCCTATTCCCTATGGGAATTTTATTGAGACCAACTCACCTAGTTCATAAACCATCTAGAAATCCAAATTTCAACTAAATAAAAGAACCCCATCACACCATCGCTATCGAGAAATGGTAAGGCAAGGTTGAAACCACTGTCACACCTGGAAACACCCATGCCAATGAAAAGAGAACCAAATACACACATGAATGTACCATGTATTCACAAACTAGCTAGAAAATTACACATTCAACCTGTTACCTGCAAGTATTCATGAAGAAGCTGCTTGATACAACCTTTCCTTGCTTATCCTTGCTTTCCTTTGCCCTCTTGTCCTTCCTTTCCTTCCTTTACTTGCTTTCTCCTCTTGGTGCTCTTCTCCCTCTGAAGCTAATTCCCAATCCAAACTGATAAAAGCTGTGAACTGATCCTCAAAATCCTTTTTATCATTAAAGCTTCTATTTTCTTCATTTTCCTCTATTTTTCCTTCAATTTTCCCTCTCATGCAAGTATGTGACCTTTCATCTCCCTTTTCTCCTATTTTCCTTTATTTCATAAATAAAATACCAATTATTGCCACTTTTCCTTTGCCAATTTCCCTAATCCATAATAAACCAAATGAACAACCACTAGGATGTGTTTCCCAACATTCAACTTGGAATACATGTTCCATGACCTTGGCCTTATTTTGCATTTATTAACTTTTATTACATGAACTTTTAACCCGGGGCTATTACATTTTACATATTCCATAAATTTAATGTGTTTCTTTATTTTAAGTAGGGAAGAAGCAATATCAATGAGCATTCTATTGATAGTAGAGTGCAGCAAAAATATGGTGCTCCCATGCAACCCCATGACAATGGGGGAATCCCCATGATATTGCTTCAGATGAGGCCCATGATGGCAATTTTATGATTTTGCATATAAAGTTTATGGCAGTAATTTATGATTGTGTATTTATAAATTTTTTGCAACAATGTAAACTTTGAAACGGGAACTATAAACTCAAAATGGGAACTCTGGCTAAAAAACCCCGAAAAAACATCAAAAACAGTGCTAAAAACGAAAAGTGTGTATACTGGAATGATGGTTTTTTTTTAGGGGAAATTTTGAACATGTTTTAAAAATGGCAGGGAAAACGAAATTTTCGTGCAAAAAAAAACTTGAAGACGAAAAAGTGGTGATACTACAATGTTGATTTTTTTTTAGGGTCAATTTTTAACATTTTTAAAAAATGCTAGTAAAACCGAATTTTTATGTGCCAAAAAAGTTGTTTACGAGGAAAAAAACACACTAATGTTTTTGGTAGAATAACATTTTTCTCTCCTAAGTATAAATTCAACATGGTTTCAACCATAACATGCTAGATACAAAAGAAATTGGAATTTTTTCAACCATAAAATTAAAAAACCATGACATTATGAACAAATTACATGACTAAATGAATTCAAATGTCATTATGTGTATATTGAATGAAACATACATTAGATCTCTAATTTAATGATGCATTTTAGATATTCTAAACAATAAAAATGATCATAATTAAGACATATAATCCAACAACATAAAAATGACTCATAACTTCTGATTTAACACCATATGGAAATCAAAAAATTTATTTCAAGATACGATGCAAACATCAGTTATATAAAATGTCTTAAACAATTATTCAAAATCACTCATATTTTCTTACACACCATCAGAATTAACATCTTCAGATGAATGACTAGATGCTGACAAAGATGTTCCATATTCTTCTCTTTCATCAACTAGTGCCCCATCTGAGTCCACATGCATGCCCACCATTTCAGGTTTCAAAATTCTTCTAGATCTATGACTGCTTTCAGCAGACTCCCATCTCAGCACTATTCCTTCTGGTAACAACCTTTTCAGAATCTATATTGTCTTGAAGAAAAGAGTTCCTATCTTTGTTAAATTGAAGTCATAAACAAATATGTCAACATCCTCCAATTTTAAGATGTCTATGCAGTAGGGATTTATATTTGTACCCTTTCTTTTTCTCTTTCCGCCATTTTTTTGTCAACTACCATCTCTACCTTATACACACCATTGAATGGGTGTGTATTTGTGGCATACCAATGTACTTCAACACCTGTAAAATCCTCATTTTCTGTAAAGACCTTTATAACTTTAGCAACCCAGAATGGATAGCCATTGGGATCTCCATTTGCTAGCACTACGATCATGCAACCCTCCTTAATATCCTGTACTGAACCCCTGTAAAGGTCTTCCATGGCTTCACGTTGTGCACGAGACCTTCTGGAACCAATATACATCTCTCTTTCCTCTACCTGTGAAGAATTGATAATACCTTGAGATTGTTGTTATTCAACAATGTTTGTTTCCTCATGTTCATTTGACACATGTTGTGGCCAAATAAATGGATTTTTCAAAGGTATATCTTCATTTGTTGTTGTTGAAATGATATCACTTTGATTATTGAAAAATGACTCCCACCAAACTGAATCAACAATGTCAAAGTACTCATGTGTATATCTAATACATTTTTTAATTTCTTCTAGGCAATCAGAATAATTTATATCTCTGTTCTGTCTTCGTGCATTATGAACTTCACCAACTGATTGTAATAACAATATTTTTGATACAAATATTGGATGATCTGGAATGAAATTCAAAAATTCCAAACCTGATGACAGTGCCCATTCTGCAGTAGTTGAATACTTCTTGCCCCATATTAGTGTTTTCCCATCAATATTTTTGATATGAAATTGATGTTGGAAGCTAATTTCATTAAGTTGTTCAATGCATTTGTCCTCACCATGCGATCCCAGAATAAACCTTCGCATGTCAATAGTCTCATCCAACACATCAAAAGTAAGCTCTGGCATGTATGATTTCCTAATACATTCAATTAATGATGGCAAGCTCCCAACTTCCTTACTCCTCAATGTCACTGAAAAACGACTGAACATTTGATCAATATGGTCATGAGTGTGCCCAACAAGAAGGAAACTAACCTTTACCTTCTGAAAAATTCTCAATTCAACAAGCATGTTTAGATATCTAAAAACAACTTGAATTTTGTTTTCACGGCAAATGTTGTCCAATTGTAGATACAAAACTTCAGGAAGATTACCAGACCAATGAGAAAGCACATCATGAATTATGGTTATTGTCAAATTTGAATCATTATGAATATTTGGAGCTGTCAAGTACATCCTTGGCAACATTTTCCCATTGAAGACCATACAACCGACCAAGTGATACTGTATAAAATTTTCCTCCTGTAAATTTTTGTGCTAACAAAATGTGGTAAAAGTGTTTTCTTCTGGTCCATACCATCAATTATCAAACCCAAATATTTATTTGGATTATAATAACACTTCTTTCAATGCTTGTACAATTTTTCCTTTCACTTGTTTGTTGTTCACGATGCTCTTGAAGTTCTTTGAAAATTGAATCTACACAACATAAAAGAAATCCATTAAGAAATATTTTTTCATAGTTGATGACTATACAATTTTAAAAGTTAAAGTTTTGAATGCTTAACTCTTTTGAACCCTTCACATTTGTCCCTTTTTTATTTAAGTGAAGCACGTGTACTGCAAATCCCCATCCTTGTCTTCTTAGGAATATGGACATTGTTGAATTCTTTCTTCCATACCTTCACAAAATATTGATATGTAATAAAATGGCCATGTCCCTCAGCACCTTCTGCATATTCTTTGTATAAGTTGTAGATTTCTCGTCTTGAAAAATTATCTGGAATATGTATTGTCTCTCTATTTGGCATACACTCTCCATGCTTTGAAAATAAATCTTTCATCCATGACATTGCAGTGTTTGATAATGGCCCAAACTGTCTTTTATGACGTACTTTTGAATAAAATTGTGGGATCCTTTTCAAAATTTTCTTGAATTCTCGAGAGACAAAAATTCCCCATCGAATGAAACATTTTGAAATCCTTTCTACAGATAAATAAAGACCCAATATGATAATCATAACTTGACAATGTAGATTGCATGCACCCAACTAAATATGAATTTTGCATGCTTTTATTTATTGACAAATATCTCTTCCTTCTCTCTAATGAAAATTTGAAATCCATATGTTTCAAGCAAACTTTTTGACAACATTCACTTGAAATGAGAGTGCTAATAGAACTTCTCCTTGTCAAATATTTTGCTCTACCCCTTGTATAACTAGAACATCTTGCATTGATACGAAAAGGTCTACTCCTACTCCTTGATACAATATTTCTTGGAAACATCTCCATCATTAGATCATCATTTGTATAAGCATTTTCATCATCATTAAGAGGAATGTTATTGACACTATGATTAGCTATGCTTTTCAAATACTGACTTGGATGATATTCTTCATCTTCCCCTTCTTCAGTGCTACTGTCATAGTCCTTACAATTGGGACTAAATGGAAAATTTGACTCGATGTTTATTGGATATTCTTCCTCATGTGCATTTTCAGTGTTGCTCTCATAGTCCATAGAATTAGGACTATGTAAAAAATGTGATTGTTTACTTACTGAAAATTTTACATCCTATCCTTTGTCATTGCTACCTTTATAGTCATTAGGATTAGGACTAACTGCTTCATCCTGTCCTTCATCACTATTGCTCTCATATTCCATAGGATTGGGACTAAGAGGACACTGTGACACTCCATTCTTTTGAAATTTTTCATCATGCTCTTCATCACTACTACTCTCATAGTCCATAGGATTAGGACTAAGTGGACACCGTGACACTCCATTATTTTGAAATTTGTCATCATGTTCTTCATCACTGCTGGTCTCATAGTCCATTGGATTAGGACTAAGAGGACATCGTGACACTCCATTCTTTTGAAATTTTTCATCACGCTCTTCATCACTACTGCTCTCATAGTCCTTAGAATTAGGACTAAGAGGACATCGTGACACTCCATTCTTTTCCAATTCATCATCATGCTCTTCATCATTATTGCTCTCATAGTCCTTAGAATTAGGACTGAGTGGACATCGTGACACTCCATTCTTTTGAAATTCGTCATCATGCTCTTCATCACTGTTGCTCTCATAGTCCTTAGAATTAGGACTAAGTGGACACTGTGACACTCCATTCTTTTGAAATTCATCATCATGCTCTTCATCACTGCTACTCTCATAGTCCTTAGAATTAGGACTAAGTGGACACCGTGACACTCCATTCTTTTGAAATTCATCATCATGCTCTTCATAATTGCTACTCTCATAGTCCATAGGATTAGGACAAAGTGGACACTGTGACACTCCATTATTTTGAAATTCGTCATCATGCTCTTCATCACTGCTGCTCTCATAGTCCATAGGATTAGGACTAATAGGACACCATGACACTCCATTCTTTTGAAATTCGTCATCATGCTCTTCATCACTGCTACTCTCATAGTCCTTAGAATTAGGACTAAGTGGACACCTTCTTTTGAAATTCATCATCATGCTTTTCATCACTGCTGCTCTCATAGTCCTTAGAATTAGGACTAAGTGGACACCATGACACTCCATTCTTTTGAAATTCGTCATCATGCTCTTCATTACTGCTGCTCTCTTAGTCCAAAGGATTAGGACTAACAGGACACCGTGACACTCCATTCTTTTGAAATTCGTCATCATGCTCTTCATCACTGCTGCTCTCATAGTCCATAGGATTAGGACTAAGAGGACACCGTGACACTCCATTCTTTTGAAATTCGTCATCATGCTCTTCATCACTGCTACTCTCATAGTCCTTAGAATTAGGACTAAGTGGAATCCGTGACTCTTTATTTATTTGAAATTCTCCATCTCCTCTTTCATCAGTGTTGCTCTCATAGTCCTTAGGATTAGGACTAAGTGGAAGAATTGACTTTCTATTCATAGTGGAAGAATTTCTGTTATATTCATCAATATGATTAGAGTTGTTATGCGATGAAGATGTTGATGCTTTAGAAAGTGAAACTTCACTATCAGGAGAATCCATCCCTTTCAAGTAGAAGAGGTTGAATGATGCAAATGCAAACTCTCCTAAAGATATTATATAGCTTAGAGAATGGAATTTTCCCTCCAAAAAGTTTCGCCAAAATATTTCTCTCCAAAAGTTTTGTTTCATGTATTTCCCTTCATTATTTTATTCTACAATTTATTGAAAAATGTTAACTAGTTTTTTTTATGAAATAAATCTTTAAATTGAAAATTGTAAACTAAAACCTTTACCTAAATTATTTTAATAGTTAAACTATATAATATTTACTAAACAATTGAATGTTTTTTTAATTTTTATAATACCTTCTAAAACAAATTAATCCCACATTTACTGCACTGTAAAACAATTCCATAATATGTTAGACTTTAAGCTTCTGTGGTTGTTTCTGGAGTAGCATGATCCGGATTATCTGCAGTATTATGTTCATTATGTTGATGTTTCAAACCCTGAAAGGGGTCCTTCATCAGAACCAAAATTGATAGAATATGAATGATAGTTTTTATAATTAGTTTTATTCCTTTTATTATTTTTATAATTAGTTTTATTTTAATTTATTTTAATTTAATTAAAATTAATTTTAATTTATTACTAAATTAATTACTTAGGGTTCATGAGTGATTAATTGATTAATTAATTTAGTAATAAATAAAAACTAATTTTAATTAAAATAAAATAAATTAAAATAAAACTAATTATAAAAATAATAAAAGGAATCAAATTACATTATAAAAATAAACTTATTACAATTAGTATCTCATTATTTTAATCAATTGTATTTATTCGGGATTAATAATTAATTTATTTAACATATAATTAAAATCAAATAATTAAAGCTAGAATAATTAAAACCAAAATAATTAAACTAAAATAAATATAATAATTGAAATTAAAATCAAAGAATTCATATACGTAAGGGTCGGCTTCTATATAAAAATTTATCATTTTCTAGGTTTATATATACTCTGGTTGGAAGATGAAGAATCTCATTCATATTCTATCAATTTTGGTCCTGATGATGGACCCCCTTTGGGGTTCGAAACGTCGACATAATGGACATAATATTGTGGATAATCCAAATCATGCTACTCCAAATTTCATAATATTCGCTTTATCATAGTTTCCTATATTGCCATAAAAAAATTAACAAGTTAATTTTTTTTTAAAACAAATTAATCCCACATTTACTGTATGGTAAATCATCTCGGTAATTTCACCTATATAATAAATTTCATTATTACTAATACTCACATTACATCAAGCCTTTCCGAGGTTCGTTGAAAGACTTGGAGCGAATTTGTGGAGCAGCTATATTGCTATCAACATATTCAATGAAGAATTTTCACAATTGAAAAGTTAGTTAATTTTCTTTCCTTGCAAATTTTAATATTAAATAAGATTATGAATTTTATTTATTTATTTATTTATTTTTAAATTAAAATTTTTGCGGACCAAAGTTACTCACTACATTCGCTGTGGGGATGGTGAGCCTAGTAAAGCTCACGGCAGCCAAACGAGCCTGGTAATGCTCACGGCAGCCAAACGGGCCGGTAGGTTAGGGGCGATGGGGATGCTGGCCCACCTGTCCGCATGTTGGCCCCCACCACACCGTGGGCGGGTGGGCCGCCAGGGTGGCACGGGAGGAGGCTATGACAACCTCCCTCGTGCCACCCCGGCACAGGCGAGCGGGCTGCTGGGGTGGCATGGGGGTGGTGCTGTCGCAACCTTTCCCTGCGCCACACCGGCGGCTTGCCTGCTTGCGGGGTGGCGGGTTGCCAGGGTGGCATGGAGGGGGGCTACCACAATCGCCCCACCACCCCGCAGGTGAGCAGGCCGTCGGGGTGGCACGGGGGGGTGGGGGGCAAGCTCTACACATCTCCCCCCCGCACCACTCTGGTGGCCCACCCATCGGTGGGGTGGCAGGGTGATTCCAAGAACTGCCCCACCATCCTCTGAGCGGGCGAGCCGTCGGGGCGCCACTGGGGTGCGGGGGGGAGCTGCGGTAACCCCCCCTGTGCCACCCTGATGGCTCGTTCACCCACGGGGTGGTAGGCGGGCCTGCACCAGCCCAGCGGCCTGCCATCCCGTGGACAGGCAGGTAGCTGTGGTGGCGCGGGGGGTGGGGAGGAGGGTCGTCGCAGCAGCTCCCGTGCCACCCCAACAACCTGCCCACCTACGGGGTGGCGTGGCGGGGGCTGCACAGCTCCCCTCCCCTCCCCACGCCACCCCAGCGGCCCGCCCATCTGCAGGGTGGCAAGGCGACTGTTGAGTCGCCTTTCCACCCCAGGGTGGTGGGCGATTTCTAGGAATTGCCCGACGACCCGCGGGCGAGCGAGCTGCCAGGGTGGCACAGGGGGGAGAAGGGGGGGGGGGGGGGGGGGACTACCTTGCCACCCCACGGGCGGGCAGATTTTCCCGCCACCTCGTGGGTGGGTGGGCCTCCGGGGTGGCACGGGGAGGGGCTAAGCCCCCCCCGCCAAACTGATGACCAGCCCGTCCGCAAGGGCGAGCAAGGAATGCCCACCTATGCCACCCTAGCGACCTTCCCGCCACCCCGCGGGCTGCTGGGGTGGCACGGGCCGAGGATGGGTGGAGGGTAGTGGTTGGGCCACTAAGGTGGGCTAGGGGCCCAGAACCAACGGCTGACGCGATTGGCTAGCCGATTTTCAGGGGGTGGCAGTAGGGCGATGTATCTTTTAAAATTAATTTTTTTTTTCCGAAATTGTTATGATTTATAAAATTAATTATCATTTATCATTTTCGTTGTTAATTTAATTTAATATGTTTTCGTCATTTACTGATTTATGTGTTTCTTTTTTTTTAGGAAAATGGCATCAAAGAAGATTTCTGTGAATCTTTCTAGAC
This sequence comes from Pinus tabuliformis, assembly GCA_031772625.1. Classification (NCBI taxonomy): domain Eukaryota; kingdom Viridiplantae; phylum Streptophyta; class Pinopsida; order Pinales; family Pinaceae; genus Pinus; species Pinus tabuliformis. The sequence continues at coordinate 883,803,509 of CM062809.1, read as the reverse complement.
CAAAGACTCTTAAAGGTGGATCTTCAAAAAACATTGGTGACTGAACCCCACTTGAGATGATGGCTACAAATCTTTCAAGTGCCTCAAATGATAAGAAGATGATTTCATACTGGAAGAAATTAAAAGAAGTGAAACTTCATTAAAAATCTGGTATGTGAAAGAAAGAGAAAGCCAAAATGTGAAAATATATCTATATGGTTATATACCTAATGATAATGAAATTTATGACATGATGGGAAGAGTCATAGACATGTGTTCGGTACTAGACAATGAAGTTATTTACATGCTTACAAAACCACCCAAGTCACATGAAAGGATTAAATACTAGTTATCATATTCATTATATGACATGAGAGAGGTATCTACAAAGTTGTGTAAACAAATCGTAAATGAGATGAAACAAAATATCGTAAGTATTTTTATTTATATTTGTGTTTTGTGTTCTTGTAACTATCTCACAATATTTTTTTAACTTTGATTTTATTGACATATGATATTTTGTTTGGCAGAATTTTGTTCAAAGTTGTTCAATTAGGTTGGGAGGCATTCATTTCATAGAGCATGATATTATGAAAGTTGTCAGCAGTTTCTACTCAGTGTCAGAAGAAAATACAGAAAACAAGAAAAAAGTAGTAATTCATGATGCTATGAAACTACATCCAAGGGATCAGAAAAAAAGGCCTCCAGTGGATAAATCTAGCAAGGGTAGACAAGTTACTTTTGAAGATGAGGAAGTTGAAATTGGCAGTGAAGAATATGTTGTCGTTACTAAAGATGACATTAGAACTAAGAAGAGCCGTAAAAGACCAAAAGTAACAATGCCCAAAAATAAATCCATTACAGTTAATAATGAGAATGTTATGAAGAAGAAAAGTAAAGTTGAACATTTTGAAGTAGTCATTACCAACAATCAAGAACCTAGTGAGACTTCAAAAGAAAGCAGAGAAATCATTACACTAGGAGCTGATTTAGAGGATGGAATTATCAAAACAAAACAAAATGCCATTCTACAGAACTTGACAAAGAGAAACTCAATTGAGGGTGGTCGTACATTTCAACTTAATGTCAGACAAATCTATAAGGAAAGTGAAGGACAATGTCAATATCAAATCAGAAAGCCACATCATCTGCATGTTCACAACTTGAAGGCATTGATGAGGTAAAATCCATATGCTCATGTGGTTAATTATGTGCTTCTTATTGATCTAGTTCAAGTTCCCAACAAAGAAGCATTTCATAAGTCAAAATGTTTTGAATACAATTATTATGTGCTTGGGGGGAACCATTCTGTAGAAGCTCAAAGACAATTGATGGAGGAATATCCCAATAACCCATGTTTTGAAACAATGAAATGTATCATTTATGCTGGTTTATCAGATACAGAAGCAAAGTTAGTGGCATGGGATCATAATTCAGATAATGAATATAGGATGTCTATGACTTTCATCCAAAGGGTTAGATTTATTCATAGTGAATTTAAAGAAAAATGTGGTGGGGATAGGATAAATGTTAATGTAGATTTCTAAAAGGAATGTTGTATGGAAATAGGTTATCCAATTGAAGTGAAAATCAATTCAAAAGGTGGCAAAGGCAGAAAATTTAGTGATTTATTCAGAGGTGTTGATAACATTTTCTAGTCGGTATTTAGACTTGGAGAGATATTAGAATTGATTAATGAGATTTTTAGCATGTGGAAGAACATTGGCATTAAAAACCAGAAGGTCAAAAAGTCTAAGCCATTGATATGTAGCAATAGTAAATCAAGTCCTGAAATGAAGCAACTTCTAAAAGATATGACTATCACACCTTGGAGAGCATTGCAAAGAGTGAAGGATGAAAAAAATGTCAAAGCAATATTATCTCGTGTGAGGTCAGGGGAATTATCATTGGATGAAATGTCCGAGTAATTTCAAAAGTAAGTTTGTTGAATTATTTTTATTTATTTCTAGATTATAATTTTCTTTTAAATATAACATATTGTTCTTGGTAGTATTTGTTATACATATCATTATATTAATTTTTTTAACTTTATCTATCTAGTCACAAAGTTTACATGAAAATTCAAGAACAAATGGTTAAATTGTTGAAGGAAGATAGCTGGGATGATGTTGTATGCAACTACCCAGATTCAAGTTCTACATCAACATTAATTATTTTTTTTTATCTTGCATTTAAAAAGGTATGTTGATTTATACATTTATTTTTTTCATCTATGTACTATTTTTAATTTATAACTTACACATATATTTTTTTATTTTATAAAAGATGAAGAAGAATGATAATGGAGCACCAGATAGTTTCAGAACTTTTATTTGAAAAATAAAAGATTGAAAGACTGAAGAAGCAACGTATTAAGAATGTTGAACTTGATCCAACTCTTACTCATTCATTTGGAATGGGCTAGACACTATTCAGTATCAAGTAATATAAGGCGACTGTGAAAACATTGTTAAACTCATACCTAAAAGGGATTAGGCCCTATTTATTGCAGATAATTCCCCATGGTTTCAATATTCCAAACATTGACTATGATAGTGACCCTTATACTTATCAAGCTCTTAGTAAAGTGGTTGCTGGATTTCTAGAAGTCACGTCATTAGCATTATGGAAATTTGTGACATTTCATTCAGACACACAATTGGAAATGTTATTAGCAAGCTTCAAGGGGAAAACAATTTCAAGGATGCAGCTTACATGGTAAGACGTTTAAAATGTATATTTGAATAATGCTAAAAAATTCATTTATGTACAAGTTAATTAAACTTTTACTATTTCATGTTATAGGCAAAAGTCAAATCTTCTCAACCGTAAAGATCAACTATTTATAAATGATTGTGAGTTCATCCATATTGATAATTGGGTAAAAGATGATAGCTATATGTCTATGATTTTTAATCGGATAGATGGAAAGAGTCATAGCCAAATACTGACATATGATGTCGTTGTGAGAAAACTAACATATGAAGACAAAGAAGCAAAAGGAGAGATAGTTAACATTTATTAAAACCACAGTTATTGATTAAATATCTTATAGTCATATGTTCAAATGAAGGAGATTGGGTTCTGGATTTATTTTCTGGCTTAGGTAAGTTTTATTATATGGAATTGAATTTCAATATGTTATTTCTTAATTAATATGTGATTGTACTAATTTACTTCATTATTTCTTTTGTGCTTGATAATTAGGTACAACACCAGCGTGTTGCCTTCAAAAGGAAGAAATTGCATTGCAATTAAAAAAGATCCAATTTAGTGCAATTTCATTCAGCAAAGAATTAATGCTCTTCAATTTCTTCCAGATGCAATGCAATAAATTGGGTTGAAGAAAGGGGACTTTAGTGAATCACGTGTGGGAAAAAAGGCAAAGGAACCCCAACCACCATTACACAGAATGATTGGAAAGGCATACATTAGGAGATTCACAGGCATCAAAGATCCATTACAAGAGGAAAATGAGCAAAATGAATCAGAAAATATTGTGGAAGAAGACAATGATAAAACTCTAGAGGACGAAGAGTTTGGATTACGTGACATTGTTGATTAAATTTAAGTTATGCTTGGAAATCAAGCTCATTTTTTGTAACTATTAATTAGTTATACTTGTAATGTTTTGACTTTGACATTTTATGAGAAGAATATACACTCAATTAAGGTTGTTATGCGTTCAATATTTGTATTATGTAATTTTCGCATTAATTTTTATGTTAATCATTATTTTTTGAAAGAAAAAAGTGATTATTATTATTTTTTTGGACATGAAATTCATAAAAAAAACTATTATCTAACCATTTTTAGTTAAAAATTTCCTATAAAAATTTTGATTTTCACGTCATTTCTAGCAAAAAAATACAAAAAATTATCAAAACGTGTAGTTTTTTAGTTATATTTATGTCAAAAATGGTTATTTTTATGTCAATTGTTTAAAATTATTGTTTTTTAGAGATAATTATTTCATGTGGATTGAAAAATTAATTGATGATGTATAAATATGTAGAATATCAAAAATTCAAAATACTGACCTTCTTCTTTAAATATGCAAAACAATAAAAACCTCACTACAAAAAAGAAAAATTGAAATAAAAACAAGAAAATATGAAGAAGAAGACCACTTCAAAAATTATTATATTTAGAAAATAATTATTTACATTTCATACATTAGAAAATTTAAAGTAAAAAAAAGGTCTTTTAAAAAAAGGGCCTGGTGTAGAATTACCACTTTCTAAAATTAGCATAAAAATCACTACCGTTCTAAAACGCAATATACATAAAAAAAAATTGTAGTGCCAAAAACTATGCTCTAAAAAAAATATGTGTGTTCTGCATCACCCCTTTTCAAAATCGGGTCACTTTTTTGCTATCTCTACGAAACGGGTAACAGTATCAGTTCCCGTTTCAAAGTTTACATTGTTGTGCTTTGAATGGAAAAGCATGTCATACATGAGGATCCTCTACCATAAGAGGAGAACAAGGAATCTATTCCAACAGTGTTGACTAGTGTGCCGGGTAAATAGTTACATTGTAAACCTTTTTTTAGTATTAATGAAATACTTCAATGATATTTCCATTGAATGAGTTCTTTGAATTGTTGGATAGCCTCACCTTTTCTTCATTTAGAAATAGGATTACAATTGAAAATATTTAATTGCAAATGGTATATTAATTATAACCTTTCATGTTTCAACTCCAGAGCATGTAGAGGATGATGCTAGACAAGAAACTGCTCTACCTACCTCCACTACTCAAGTAGGTAAACAACACTCTAATACTCCTTTTATTAATGAAATACTTATACTAATAATAACATAAAATATTAATTTGACATATCTTTCTTGTAGTTGATCATTCAACCCTCTTGTAACAACCTCGATGTCGTGAGTTCATGACTAGGTTGTCAAGAAGACTTCCAGAGGCCATAACAACTAAAGGGGAAGAAGAAAATTATGTCCTCGTTTCTCAATACATGTCAGGAAAAAATAAAATGAAAAATAAATGTTTGAACTAGTTATATAATTAGAAACATCATGTACCATACTATGAAAACATTTTTTTTATGATATAATTTATTGAAATCAAGTATTTTGTGTATATTATTAATGAATTAATGTTATATCTCAATGAATGATTTCTATATGTTTCTTTATGTGCAAAATCACGCATGTTTATTTATGATTTTTTTATTTTTCTAGTGTTTATGCATGAAACTTAATGTGTTTCTTTCAACTATTTTCTAGTAGATAGATTTTTTGGACAAGGAAAACTCCTACATAGTTTATATATGAAAGATTCAGACAATATGATAGTTGTGGAAATATCCACTCTCAGATAGTTTGGGTACTATGGAATTGAGAGTGATGTGAGGTGGAAGAGGGTCCATAAGAGCTTCCACCTTCATGTGGTTGGACCTGTTTAGTGGAAAATAGATTATGATCAGAATAATCTTGGAGCAAACTTGCCTCAATCCAACAGAGCTTCATCAATTCAAGGGAGGATTGCTCCAAGATTAGAATACCCTAATAAATTATTTTTTAAACCGGGAGGAGATCATTTAGGTATTCATGCACTAAAGCCTTTTAATTATTATTAGTCATAAAAATGTTGTTAATTTATTTTATTATTTTGTTGATTCTTTAAGTGTTGGTTGAACCAATAGAACAACTGCTAGAGGAGATTTTGATACGAAGATTTGGCATTGATTCTTTTATATAAACCCCTCTTATCTATTCCCCTAAACCCTATACCTTTGAAATGGTAGAATGGGCACAGGGAATCTCCATATCATATTTGTTGTCCTCTTCCTGACAAATACAACATTTAGCCATTGTAGCATCTCCATAATCACGAATGGATTATGGAGGTGCTATAATGGCTGAATTTCGTATTGAGGAAGTGTACAACAAAGGAGATGTGGATATTCCTTGTGCTTGTTCTACCATTTTGAAGGTATTGGGTTTAGGGGAGGTTCCATAAGATTTTCTACCTTCATGTGGTTGGCCATGTTCAATAGAGAATAAATTAGGATTTGAATTATCTTGGAGAAAATATCCCTTGATCCAATAGATCAACAACAAAGTCAATGTTGACTTTGTTGCTACTTTGTCAAATTGAGGGAGATTTGGCCGAAGAGTAGATCACTCCAATAAATAATTCTTGAAACCAAGAGGATCTCATTCAGGAATTCATGCAATCAAGTCCTTTTAATTATTATTTAGTCATAAAAATGTTTGTTAATTTATTTTAATATTTTTCTTATTATTTAAGTGTTGGTTGTATCTTTTGTAAAACTCTTCTACACAACCTTTATAGACCAGAGCATCATCTTTAGGTGAGGGCCAAGGAGGATTTGGAATAAGAAGTTAGGATACCTTCAATTAGGACTCAAAGTAAAAAAAGCTTGGTTGATGTAATGTGTTTCTTGTTATGGATATATATCTATATGATTTTCCCCTTTATTATCTTGTGTATTCATTTTTTTATCGAAAAAGAATGGTAGATCTAATATTCCTTGACTATATTAGGTTAGATCTAATAGTAGTCAATATTCATATTGCTTGAAAGGGTTTTATATTGGTGTTATTATTCTCTTGTGTGTAGGAATAAAGTGCTAGGAGCTAGAGCTAGATATTTGGGGCTATATCAACCTAGATTATGCAAGGAAGACTATCAAATAAGGGATATGGGTAATATTGTTCATTCCATTAGCATGTATTAAAATTGATTACATTGGATCTAGTGGAAAATTTCATTGTAGTCTATACCACATTTTGTCTTGGATCAACATAATATCTAAGGGAGTGCTTACTTGTCTACAATAACTAAGGCAGTGGGTCCTCCAGCCCTGCAATTTTTTGATATGGAAAATACATCAATACTTTTAAGTCTTGGGAAGGATAAACGATGGGATGCAAAATTTTATTTCAGAACATTAATAAAACATAAAAAAAAATTAATAGGCACCGACTTCTTGAATTTTTTGCAAGATGGTGATTTTTCTGAGACTGGAGATCCGACGATTTTCGAACATGGCTGAGGGTTTCGAAGCAGGGGCTAGGGTTTCTTAAAGGTTTTTTTGCAGGGTCATGTCAGGGATGGAGGCTTCACGAGGACTTACCCTTTTCTTTCTCGTGCTCTCATGGGGATTTTAATAAGGGTGTTATGTTAAGGTTTGGGTGTACCTGGCAAGACTTCTGTCATTTTTCTTAACTTTCCTGGGTTAGGTTGGGTGTGGTTTGAATGAACCACATATTTCTTGGGGTCTCTGAGTTTATCCGTGACAGGTTCAGCTTGTTAACTGGTGGAGGTCTCAAGGTTTCATAAGATTCAACAAGGGTCAGCAACAGTGGGGGTTTTGACCCATTTTTCGGAACTGCCCCCGCCATCATAACGATGTTTTATGTTTTAGTTTGGTTTTATGTATGGAAGAGAAATTAATTGATTATTCTTCAGACAGCTTGATCCCTTCAGACATATGGGTGGAAGAAAAACCCATGTCGCGTTTTGGGAACAAACCATAAACAACTCCTTTACCGAAAGCTCAGGTTTCCGATATCTCATCAATGATGGATGACATGGAGGTGACCTTGCAGGGTTTGGGCTTTTCTCAATTGGCAGTAGCGGTGACAGAGGGGTTGTTAAACTTGGGTGAAGGCTCTAACACACCATTCCTTAGTATACCATCGCCATCAAACCTACAGACCTGGGCAAACCATCAGCATAGCACAGAGGAAATTTTGGGCAGTACGGGGGTTTCTGTTGCGGGGACAAGTGGAACAGTTTCGGTCTTAAAGGAATCCTCGAACAATCTCTTCAGAGATTTTGAGACTAACACAGAAGGTTTCCCAACATCGGTTTCCACCTGCAATACTCACCCCTCGGTGTTTTCTGATGGCATCTCAAGGAAGGATACAGAGCTGGAGGACATAAGGTCTTCTGACTTGGATGAGAACCCACAGGTGGAAGGTTCTCAACAAAGTGCATCCCCGCACTCTGTCCCTAGGGTGCAAAAGAGGCAAAAGAAATCGAAGACAAGGGAACGTGGTAGACTGTTGCTTGTTGGGGCAGGCATAGGCATGGAGCAAGCAACACTGACAGAAAGCATGGTGTTGGTGGGTACGGTCCGTGGCAGGAACTACACCCTGGGGTGTTTAAAAAAATAGACAGTAGAGGTATGGGGAAACGTAATAGAGTAACTTCCACCAGTAATAACCATGTCTTAGGGCTGGTTTGAACTTATCTTTCCCTAACCGGAGTTGGTGGATTGGGTGTTGATGTGATATTGGCACATTGAGATGACTCCTATACTACTTAAATGTTGGACGCCTCTTTTTGATACAAAAAAGGAAAATTTGGGGGCTGAGTCGATTTGGGTACATCTCCTTGGACTCCCACTTCAGTTCTGGGTGAAGGATATTTTTAGGTGTATTGGGGATGATTTGGGAGTATACCTTGATCATGATAGATCATACCAAGACTTTGGCTGCCTGGCAATGGCCAAAATTCTTGTGCATTTCGATACCCGAGAAGGTTTAGTTGAGAGCTACCACTTTCAAATGGGTGAGGTCATCATATGGTAGATATTGGGCTATGAGGTTCCTCGTTCAGGTGCAGGCATTGTCATGAGGTTGGCCATCTACTCAAATATTTCCCTCTGATAATTGGTAGGTAGCCGAGTCCCCCGAGATCCTTTGTTTCAGCGGGCACCTAGACGGTGGAGTTGGAGGTTTCCTCATAGGCGGCCCTTCTTGATGCTCCAGTGTAAAACCAGGGTGTTGCTGGGGGGGCGCTCTCTAAGACAGACTCCGGGACCACTGCGGCTCTAGTCACCAAATCACGCTCCAGAGACTCTGTTCTGTTCTTGAGTACAATTCCTCCCTCTCCTCTGTTTTCAAATGATTGTCAGTTTTTTGTTGCATCTTCTTCTGTGTGTTTTTTGGGTCTGGGTTTTGAGGTCAGAAAATTGTGTCCCATAATCTGTCCTGTGGCATCTACTCCTACTCCATCCCTCTTTACCCCCCAAGCCATTGATCAGGATGTCCTTTCTCTGGTTTCTAGGGATAGTCCTACCACCTGTGCTGCTCACCGGTACAGCCTGCATTCTCTACCCCCTTCCTTTCCCTTTCCTTTGGTCTAGATGTGGACCCTTCCCCATCCTTCCATACGAAGCCCCCTAGGGGTAGACAATCGCTAGCATTGAAGTGGCTTCGGGCATCCAAACTCCCATAGATTAGGTCCTTAGAGAAAAGGGGAACCCTGCAAAGGTTACCTCATGAAGTGTCTCTCTTTCAATTACAGGGGTCTAGCCAGCCCAAATAAAAAATTGGTGCTTCAAAGATTGTGCAATTCTGAGAGATTGGATGTAATTTTTCTGCAAGAAACTCTGGGAGATGGGAACTATATCAATAAGGTTCTCAAGAATTTTCTCCCAGATTGGGATTTCTTCTTTCTGGATGTGAGAGGGAGATCGGGTGGTTATGCACTCGGGTATAACAATAGATCGATAAGATTGGAAAATGCTTGGGGGGGAGAGGGTTTCCTGGGGGCAGATATCACCTCGACTGACATCAACATCCCCTTAAGGATCATTAACATCTATGGGCCTTGCCATAACAGAGAGATTTTTTGGGAAAATCTTCTGGAAGCCAATTTCATGCAATCTAAGAATTTGATTATTGGAGGAGATCTAAACTTCTCACTTGGGCTAGCAGAATCTTGGGGAGAAAGGGCCCAGATGGACAACTTAACTGGTTTCTTTAAAGTGTTGTTAGACAATTATAACCTTCTAAACATTGACATGGCAAGACTCATTCCCACTTGGAGGAATCGCAAGACCGGGGTGTATGCTTTGACTAGAAGGCTGGATTGTTTCCTCATTAGAGCTCCCCTACTAGCCTGGATGGACCGCATTCGACAATGGGTGGGATTATGGGGTTACTCTAAATATTCCCTGATCTTCTTGGAGATTGGGGAAACCAACCATAAACCCCATTTGCCTTTCAAGTTCAATGCAACATGGCTAGCTGAAGTCGAATTCCATGAAATTTTCAAAGAAAATTGGAATCACTTCAGTCTGGATTTTCATCCCTCGCTAGCCATTGTTATTGCTAATAACCTTTCCCCTTTAAAGTAGAAAACCATCATCTGGGCTAGGATCAAACAAAAAAAATATGAGGAGGAGTTAAAAAGGATTGAAGGGGTACTCAAACAGTTGGAAGAAACTGAGTTGTCCAGTTATGCATCCTCTTTATGCGACAGAAAGACAAGACATGGCACTTGAAAATTAGAGTGGCTTGGCTAGAGGAGGGTGATGAGAACACAAAATTATTTCAGCATTATGCTAAGGGAAGGAAATCTATTAATACCATATGGGATCTGAGAGACCATTCAGGCAGAGAGGCTAGCTCTTTCAATCAACTTGCTGACATGGGAATACTACACTTCTCAAACATTTACAAGGCTCTGAGGGGGACCTCCATCACTGAGATTATCTGCATCACTGAGGTTCTTCCATTTCTTGAGGAGGAAGAAGTGGAGGTACTAAACATGCCAGTTTCGATGGGAGAAATGGAAGCTTCTCTGAAATGTTTCAGTAGGGACAAGGTCCTGGGGCCAGATGGATGGCCCATGGAATTCTACATCTTTTTCTTTGAGCTCATTGGGCCATATCTTCTTTTGGCCATTGAAGAGTGTAGAACTACTGGCAGGATGTATGAAGGTTTCAACTCAACTTTCCTAGCCCTCATCCCAAAGGTTGACAAACCCCTCTCCTTTGACAATTTCCATCCCATCTCCCTTTGCAATTGTATTTACAAATTCATTTAAAAGATTATAGCTTTGTGTAAAGCCTATCCTATCGAGAATGATTTCCAAGGAGCAGTTTGCCTTCCTCCCTCACCGCCAGATCCATGAAGCCATTGGAACTGCTCAGAAAGGCCTTCACTCAATCAAAACTCTCTCCAAAAAGGCTATTATTCTTAAGATCGACTTCTCCAAAGCATTTGACCGTGCGAGTTGGACCTACCTTCAACTCATTCTCACCCATATTAGCTTCCCCCATCTTTTCATAAATTGGATCATGTGTTGTTTCACTTCCGTCTCGTTTAGTATTCTCATAAATGGGGCTACATCTGGTTTCTTCCATGTGGAACGTGGGCTAAGACAGGGATGCCCTATATCTCCTTTTCCTTTTCCATTGATCATGGAAGGTTTAAGTAGATTGTTAAAGAATTCTCACTCCACTAGAGTGTGGGCAGGGGGGGTGTCGATTTCTGACATGATTGTTCTCTCGCATCTATTGTATGTAGATGATGTACTTATTTTTTTAAATGGTTCATATCGAGATTCCTCTTGTTTCAAGATAATTCTATCACTATTTTGTAAAGCGACAAGTATGGAGCCAAATTATGACAAATCTACCATCATTTTCAATTCATGCCTACAAAATGAGATAAGGTATGCTACACAACAATTTGATTTCATCAGGAAAGAGCTGGTTTCTCACCTCAAATATCTTGGTTTTAGGCCAAAACCGAATGGTTAGCACATAGCCGACTTGTCGTGGCTTATTACAAAAATTGAAAGCCACATAAACATTTGGCAGCAACGATGGATCTCTAGAGCAGGCAGGATCACTTCAATAAAAATGGTGCTGGAGGCCATTCCGGTATATTGAATGACCTTTGCCTGGATCCCAAAGGGCATTCTCAGTAGGATTCAACAGATATGTTGCTGCTTCCTTTGGCGGGGTGAAAACAAGGGGCATACTTTTGCTTGGGTTCGCTGGGATAGGATTGCAAAACCAAAAAAGTGGAGGGGATGGGGTTTAAAGGATCCCTAGGATTTTTCTAAAGCTCTGGAGGCTAAGATGGGTTGGAAAATCATCAATTTTGAGAGTCTCTAGAAATAGGTGGTTTATAATAAGTACATCCATCCTTTATCTGTTATTGATTGGATCTGAAGACCCTGTCAAAATTTAGCGGCTGCCTCGATCATTTGGAAGGCCATCACCCAATCCCTAAGCATTATCAAGGATGGATTAGCCTAGTGGATAGGCAATGGTGAGCAGGTTAGAATTGGCATGGATGCCTGGGTTGGATGTGGGAATGCTCATATCCTACCACGAGAAATGTGTATATGCCTTTCTGCGGCTGGCTTCACCCAAATTGCACACATTTCGGAGGTTGGGCGCCCAGACTAGCCTATGAAGCAATGGATGGAATTTGGGACCCTAGGTTTATCAAAAATATGGCATAGGGTATGGCATAGGTTCATTGGGGCTTTGAAGGAAGCCATCATCAGAATTACAGACTGGGAGGACGAGCTCATCTGGGCCTCTTCTCCTCAAGGTCGGTACACCCCAAAAGATGGTTTTTCTGCCCTCCTGGAGGCTCGGTTTATGGGAGTTGGATGCTGGTGGTGGCATCACTTATGGAAACTTAAAACCCCACACAAGACTCAGCTCTTCATGTGGTGCATCCTCTCAAATAAGGTCCCAACAGAAGAAAATATAAGAAAACTAATTTCCATGGTCCCTCCAGATGTTGTGTCTGTAAAATCGATGTAGAGGATACAAACCACTTATTTATCCACTGCCCGGCTTCTGCCAAAGTTTGGTATTTCATTACATCAGCTCTCAATATAGATAAAAAAATGGGATGGCCAAAATATTGAGGAAGCCTGGCTTCGTTGGTGGACTGCGGTAGCCTCCCAAAAAGCTAGGAATCTTCCTCTGATCATTTGCTGGGGAATCTGGCTGAACATGAACCACCTTATCTTTCATGAGGCCCCGATCCACTGGTCTGTCACATGTAACCACATTCTTGCCATTTTCAACCCAATTCCTGAGGATACTATTCGCCACAACATCGTGGTCATCTCTCCTGAAGTTATTGACAAAAGCATCCCCTGGGCTTACTTCGATGGCTCGGCTCAAGCGGTGGGCTGTGTGGGGGGGTGATTTTCTCCACGTAAATGAATCCCTTTGTTTGAAAATCAAAGTGGGTCTTGGGAGGGGCATAAACAATTTTTCGGAGTTAAACAACTTAAGACACCTTCTCCTTTTTGCACTGGAACAAAACTGCCACAGGATTCAGTTTTTTGGGGACTCACAACTTTTCATAAATTGGATCAATGTTGAATATCATTGTCACTTTCACACACTCAGGGATTTACTGGAGGATTCCCTCTCTTTAAAATCACAATTTGATTTTATTGTATGCTCTCAGATATACATGGAAAGGAATGAAGTCACTGATCTTCTATCCAAAGAGGTCACACAGCTGAACAGGGGACATTGGTTGATTCAGGAATTCAGGGATGGGGAATTCTTCCAATTCTTTCATTGTCCTTTCATCGATTTGGATGGAAACCTCTCGGAATGATCTTCATGATCATTTATTTTTTTCTTTTTACAGTTACAATTATTTTTTGGACTCATTATGGACTATATGGTTTATTACTGTTTTGGTAAATTTTTGTAATATTAGGCTGATATCTGTAAATAGTGAATCTGAACATTTTCTGTTTTGACTTCAAGTGAATGCATCTCATACATGCTGGAGATTCAACATGTAATTTTCTTAATTTATTAATGAAAATTATGCTTTTTTATTGGAAAAAAGCATATAAAAAAATATGTTATAGTTATTGTGCACGATTTTAATTCTTTCCATAGGTATCTCTAATATTTTGTTCAGTTTTCCATTAAAAACAAAGCATATAATAGAAAATAAAGGGCTTAAAATGGTTGCCACCATGAGCCATAGTCTGGAAAAATAAAAAGCCTCAATTTTCTCGATCTTCACCATAAAGAAGTCATTAAACCCATGTTGTAAAACACCTAGATTGGACCTGAAATTCCATTTGGTTATCGAAACAGATTGGATATGGATTGGATATGCCACTAAAACATTTTGCGACTATATCTAGATTTCAAAATTTCCATAGCAGTTTTTGGAAATCTCTTGTTTCTTCCCAAAATGTGAAATTTTTTGGAAGTATAAAATTATTCTAACTTGTAAGCATGTGTTTTTGACCTAAAAAGGTTAAGAAAACATAAAAAAAGAACCTAAAAGAAATCTTGTAAATATCCCAAATGGTATTTAACTTGTATTAATGAACTTATCATCAACTTAAACTTTAACATTAAAGTTAAGGTTTCAATATGTTGGGTGATGGATTCATGTCCACTAGCCCTCACACATGGAAAGTAGAATTTGGGGTGTTTCTTAGTATGTCTGCATACTTTAACAACATTTTCAACATTTTAGGATTCCCAAGGTTTCTGCAAACAAAACTTCAGAGTCCAAATCCTTGTCATCTTTGAAAGAATATGGGGTGATGGGGCATGTCCTACGTTGAATGCTCTTGTATTATCTGTGATTGGATGTTTATGCTTGTATTCTGAGCCACAAATACAATACAAGAGTTGTTTTCAACTATTTTCACGAGTGTCTCAGTCACACTTGACAGGAAACATTTTGTTGCACTTACAACACATGAAAGACTTGATTTGGTTCCTTGGTTTGTAATGTGTGTAGAGTGTGGAAGTCCTTTAATGGTTGGGCACTAGGATGTTTTATGTTGTTACTACATCCTTGTGTACAGTAGTAGCATGGAAACCTATGCTAATTTTGTTGATGAAATTTTGATATGATTTTATTAGACATTTTTTGACAAATTACTCATAATTCTAGAATTGGAAATTTCTTTGTTATGAACTGCAATTTTTTTTTTATACAAGTTTGTTCTATGTTTGGTGATTCCATATAACATCTACTTCTATGTCCATTGTTCATGACTATTTCATGCCTTTTATTTTCATTTTACATGAGATTTTTCATTACGATGACTTAAATGTAATTTACATGAAATGCATGACTGCAACAAAGGATTTAGAATGAGAAAAGAATGGCTAGATAAATACTTTCATCGTTGGTAGGATCTAATTGCTCGAAATTTTTTGTTGATCCTACATTGTATATTTTCATATACCAAACTAATAGTTTTTTGGGGATATTTGTGTTGTCATTGTTGGTTTTGCGATATTAATCTGCATGCAAGACACATGATAAAATGAATGATGAGGAACATGGCTCAAAAGACGCATATACTGAATGATGATGAAAATGGTTCAAAAGTCACATAAATTGAATGATGAGGAGCATGCCTCAAGTTTATAGTCGGGAATGCAACACACATGATAATTTGAATAATGAGGAACAAGGTTAATTGCACACATGTACACAAATCCTTTAGTGAGTTTTAGTGATTTCCTCATAGAGGTTTTGAGCCACCTCATGCCACATGATAGTTAGTCTATAAAAATTTAACCCGAACTAAAACAAAACAATAATTTAGTTCAAGGTAATTTTGTGTATGATATTTTGAAACCATTGAAACATTATCGACCCTTGCCAATGTGTCACAGTTACAAATCAATCGCGAGTCATATGCTACCTTAAATTTAGTTCAAAGTGATTTCGTGTGTGATATTTTGAACCTGATGAAAAGTTATATGGGTAGAGATATTTTTAAATATTAATAAAAAAATCCAAATTGACAGTATTATGATGGGTGCTAATGTTGGTAATGCGATGATATGGAACTTATAACCATCAAAAGAAAAGTTCCAATGATATAGCAAATTCATTGCAAAAAATTAACTTTCGTCGGTGTACCGATGGTAATTGTTGTGTCAGAGTTTGAACTCTTATGCTTTGTGATGTCAGTAGAGCAACTCCAACTTCCATCAGTCTTTCAACAACTAGTTTCATTGAAGTAGATATTATTTTAGTGGTAGACTAACCATCATTATGTTGGAAATACTGAGAGGGGGGGTGAATCAGTATTTCTTTTTTTGTTGTTCTTGTTGTTAGCAAAAGCACACACACACACACACATATATATATATGAAACACAAAAATAGATAGCTAGAATTAATGATTTTATTAACACAAAAATAGTGCACTGAAATAAATACAATATATATATATATATATATATATATAAATATATATATATATATATATATAACTGGTTGCAATTAGTTTCCAAGCTCCAACTTGGACTTCAGTGAGGCTCCAACCTCCAGAGCACCAACTCTGTCTTGCAATAGTTCTGCGCTTAGGAGCACCAACTACCAAGGATTTCAATCCTGTTCAGTTCTGAGGCTCCAACCCAAACCTGAAATAAATTGTTCTGTTGCTGTTCTCTACTCCCAAGCATATTGAGCTTCAACTTTTCTCCTATTCTCTTGCTTCTCTAGCCTCTCCTGCCTCTTGCATGTTATTCGGCTTCCTCTCTCTTCGATTATGCATTCATTAGTCACACTTCACCTTGTTTTTATGTTTTTATGTGTTATAGACACCTCTGACTGATCGTTTTCACTTTCCACCACCTCTTTGGCTTCCTCCTCCATCGATGTGGATTCCTCTACCTTGCTTGATCTTTTTGCTTCCCTCATTGGTCGTTGTGGCTTCCTCTGCACTGGCTTTCCATTCCGCTTCCTGGCTTTACGGTCACCGAGTGGTAGAACTGTAACACAGGCCTGTTTTTCCAATGATAACATGCATCTACCAAGACTGTTCCACTTAACGGACATGCCACGTCCTATCGCAATTTCAATCAGCTTGATTTTAGCCTTTTGAGCTATCGTTCAGAATTATTGAACCATCCAGAGCATCTCTTAGTGTATTGTTACCTCCAAATGCCGCGCAAACCAAATATACACTTACACGGGAAATAGGTACAAAAACAGGCAAACAGGACTAAAGGGTGGACTTCAAAAAAATATTACACTCGCACCTAAACTATATCGGATCCGCTCCTCCATAGTTTTATCGCAATCAACGCTTTCCTGAAGGTCTTTAATAAGTCATGCCCTATTGCATAGCCAATGGCCAATGGCCGATTCCCCTGCTTCGATGGATCGGATGCGATATGGTATTAAACCATAGTTAATATACCCGTCGGGTCCATAGCCTTATCGCAATCGACGCTTGTATATGCATCGCAATCTGGGATTTCCCTTGGTGAAGGTCCGATACGATATCACTATCAGAAATCGGCTACCACTCCCTTGTAGTGATGCGATATTAGGTGCCAGACTCGATATGACTCATCGCTCTCGTGTATAAAGTTTCAAATCCGCTTTCTTCCTCCGATAGTGTATTTTCCATATGCTTAAGTCTTCCGCCCCGATAGTGTATTTGCCATATACTCAGTCTTTCTACCTTTTCCACTTCCCAATAGTGTAAACGCCATATAACTATGTTTTGGCCTCCATTTGCGCCTCCGATAGTGTATTCTGTGCATACTTATATGAACCATGCTTTTTCCATTCTGATAGTGTAAAAGAATGCATATATATGATATGTGCTCCCGCTCTGTCTGCTTCCTCTACTGCTCCGATGGCTTTGTTTGCATCCATTTTCTCCTCTTCTTTGGCATATATGTATGGTATATATATATATATCTATCTATATGTATATATATATATATATATATATATATATATATATATATATATATATATATATATATATATATATAGATATAGATATATATATGGCTCCTCTGTAGCTCCGATAGCTCTATTTTGGTATATATGGCCCCTGAACGTTGTTTAAATGCATGCATCTATATATATATATCTATATATATATATATATATATATATATATATATATATATATATATATATATGTATATATATATATATATATATATATATATATATATATATATATATATATAGATATATATATATTTGAGTTCTGCTCCTCTTGGATGCTCTTGGCTCTGTTTGCTCCTCGAATATTGCCATATTGACATCAATGACAATCTGTGTCAAACAATCTCCCCCTTTGTTATTGATGGCAATATTCTTTTTCTCTCCCCATTTGAAATCAATGGCAAAGGAATGCATATGGACTCCCCTTGTCAAACTGCTACCCCTGTCTTGCTACATCTTTATGAATGAACTTGAGTGATGATAAAGTGATAACCCCCATATTTTGACGCAGATGTACGAATGATTCTCAAGGAAGAGGTTTTGTGAAAATATCAGCTATCTACTCCTTAGTACTGATATATTCCTGAATGATGTTTTGTTCAGCTACTTGCTCACGGAGGAAATGATACTTGATTGGTATGTGTTTGGTCCTTGAGTGTGTTACTAAATTTTTATTGAGACTGATAGCACTTGTGTGTCACAATAGATGGTAATCGGTTGATCTGTACATATGTCGACATCTTTTAGAGCTTCCTTCATCCATAGTATTTAAGTACAACAGTCTGCTGCAGCAATATACTCAGCTTCGACTGTGGATAATGATATGGATGACTGTTTTTTGCTGAGCCAGGATACTAAATAGTCTCCTAGGAAGAATGCATTTCCACTAGTTCTTTTTCAATCATCTATACTTCCAGCCTAATCAACATCGGTGTGTGCAGTTACAGTCAGTGTTGAGCTCTTTGGGTACCAAAGACCGAAATCAGAAGTTCCTTTCAGATATTTAAGAATTCTTTTTACAGCTAATAAATGGGATTGTTTGGGAGCAGATTGAAATCTTCCCACCATTCCTACTGCCTACATTATGTCTGGTCTTGTAGCTGTTAAGTATAGAAGGGATCCAATTATTGACCTACAATGAGTTGCATCTACTGGACGGGAGTCATCATCTTTGCTCAATTTGCAGTTTGTAGTCATAGGTGTGCTCATGGGTTCACAGTTCTCCATTCCATATCTTTTGAGCATGTCTTTTAGATATTTGGTTTGAGATATCCATAATCCTGCTCTGGTTTGAGATACTTGAAGTCCAAGGAAGTGAGACAGCTCTCCTATCATTGACATCTCAAACTCTTTTGACATGTTTTGAGAAAATTCATGGCTCATTTCATCATTATTGCTAGCAAAAATCAAATCATCGACATAAACAAGAGTAACTAGTAACTTACCTTCATCTATCTTTATGTATAGATTACTTCCAACCACTCCCTTTTTGAAGCCTTGTTGTTGTAGATAGTGATCCAATCTTGCATACCAAGCTCTAGGAGCTTGTTTCAACCCATATAAAGCCTTTTTCAACTTACAAACTAAGTCCTTTCCTTCTGTTAGATCAAACCCTTCTGGCTGTTCCATGTAGACTTCTTCCTTGAGTTCCCCATTTAGAAATGTTTATTTCACGTCCATTTGATAGATTTCGAATCCTTTTGAACAAGCAAATTCCAAGAACATCCTGATAGCTTCCATACGGGCTACTAGTGCAAATGTCTCTTCAAAGCCAATTCCTTCAATTTGTGAATAGCCTTTGCAGACAAGCCTAGCTTTGTTTCTGATAACCTGTCCTTCTTCATTCATTTTATTTTTGAACACCCATTTGGTTCCTATTATGTTTTTTTCCTTTGGACGAGGTACCAGCTCCCATGTCTCGTTCTTCTCAATTTGGGACATTTCTTCTTCCATGGCTTTTACCCAATGAGGATCCTTACTTGCTTCTACAAATGTTTCTGGTTCTATCATAGATAGAAGAGAAATAACATTTCTCTTTGGTGTAATGGTCACCCTTCTTCGGGTTTGCATCCCTTCATCTCTATTGCCAATAATATTCTCTTCTTGATGATATTTATGGAAAAACTTCATATTTGAAGGGGTATGAGGTGGTTCTTTCTCCTCTTCTTCTTCTTCCTCATCTATTTCTTCTTCTTTAGGTTCTTCTTCTTCAATGAGAATATCATCTTCATGTTCTTCAATTTCTTTTTCTGGAAGGTCTTCATCAATCTTTACATCAATGCTTTCCACTATTTTCTCCAGTTGAAAATTGTAGCACTTGTAAGCCTTGCTCCATGTAGAGTATCCAAGAAATATCCCTTCATCAACCCGAGAATCAAACTTTCCTGGTGAGCCATCATTGATTTTTATGAAGCACTTGCTTCCAAAGATCTTGAAGTACTTCATTGAAGCAGGTCTTCCTTTCCATAACTCATAAGGAATTTTTTCACAGTTTGGTCTTAATTGAGTTCGATTCAATGTATAGACCACTATCCCTACTACTTCTCTCCATAATTTTGGCTGCAAGTCTACTGCTAATAACATTGTTCTGGCCATTTCTTGGACTGTTCAGTTTCTTCTTTCAACTACCTCATTTTTCTGAGGTGTTCTAGCAGTAGAGAATTCCATTTTAATTCCATGAATATTACAGAACTCACTAAACTCATTTGATGTGAATTCTCGCCTTTTGTCTGTTCTGAGGCACTTAATTTTTATTTTTTTTCATTTTCTACAAGGGCTTTTAGATTCTTAAAACACTCAAAAGTCTCAGATGTATACTTTATAAAATATATCCACATCATTCTAGTATAGTCATCAACAAATAAAACAAAGTACCTTTCTCCTTGGAGTGCCTGATTTCAAGTTGGTCCACATAAATCAGCATGGATGATCTCCAAGGGCTTTGATGTAGAGAGATCCTTTGTCTTGTGGTTGGTTCTGGTTTGCTTTCCATGTTGACATGGACAACATACTCCTTGATTTGGTTCGAACAACCTTGGGATGTCTCGTACAACTCTAATCTTGTTGATATTGATCAGATTTTCAAAGTTTGTATTCCAAGTCGCTTGTGCCACAACCAAATTTCATCTGTCTAACTCAGGTAGCATTTATTTTCTTGAATCTTGTTCATAATGTAAATTCTGTTTGGTGTTCTAACCCCTTTCACCACAAGTTCCCCTGAGGAAGAGTTCCTTATTTCACTGTCTTTGGTTCTGAAGACAAGCTTATGTCCTTGACCACAGATTTGGTTGACACTCAAGAGATTGTGTTTGAGCCCGTCTACTAGTAGAGCATCTTGAGCTTTTCCTTTTCCATTGATCAGAGTAACAGTTCCTTTTCCCATAATTTTTCTAGATCCAATTCCAAAGGACACATTCCCTTCCTTTTTTCTCAATGAGACAAACTTCCTTTTGTTTCCTATCATGTGTCTGGAGCACCCACTATCCACAAACCAATGATTTCCATTATTTTGAGCATATAGAGCTAGGCCGCATTTATCCATTCTGGAATTCTTACTACTCATCTTTCTTCCTTTGAGTGGAAAATCTTGTTCAAGTGTCTGTTATTGTATCAAAATGAGCAAACCAGAACAAATTTGGTCAAGGGATCAAATGAATTGAATGTTTTGATTTGTCCCTACCTTTTGGGGGCATATGAATTGATTATTCAATCCTTTAGCTTTGGTGTTTCACTTCTGCGAGCCATGCAATGTCTGGCTTGATGACCAAAGTTTTTACAGTGAAAACAATGTCTAAGAAAGATGGTTTTGTGCCTGTTGAAGCCACCACAGTTTAAGTCGATTTCCTTCCCGGGAATTACTCCTGCCTCATTCTTTAGATTTGAGATGGGCCCTTGGTGGAATATAGGTTTGTATTCACTGTAGTATCCATGATTTGACTCCACATTCTTCTTTGGAGTAATTCTCTCTTCATTCTTCAGATCTGGAATGCGCTTTTGATAACATACTTTTTCTTCTTTTGGATTGCAGGAAAGTGCATCGGCATAGCTTTTCACACTACTCTTAGTGCTTGAGGATTCTCCTTTGAAACCTATTTCAGACTTGTCATGTTGAGGTTTTCGACTTTTTAGAATAGTCTCAAGTATTTGAGAGATTTTACACCCCTTTTTAATTTGCTCCAACTCCTTTCTCAGAGACACTATTTCGGCTTCACGTTCTTCGCAAGTCTCTTCCTTTTTTTTTTTAGCTTCGCTTCCAAGAGATCTTCTCTCCTTGTTTCCTCATTTTCCACTTTGAGAGAAATGATTTTATTTTGTATTTTCTCATTTTCTTCAATGGCACTTATTAACAGTTCATCTACATTTCCTTCCAGCCCTGAGTCATCATCATTTGTGAATGCCATGAATAATGTATCTTGGCTTTCATCATGGTCACTTTCCTCATCTGATTTCTTTTTAATGACCATAAACTCATCCTCATCAGACTCGTCTTTCTTGGAGAAGAATTTCTTCTTATTGAACCTTTTCTTTTTGTGTTCCATTCTTTTAGAATTCCCTTCATCATCACTATCATGTTTATGAGGACATTTTGCTACATAATGACCTATTTTTCCACACTTAAAACAGATAAGAGGGTACTTTCCTTTAAGCTTAGATCCTTTCTTCAGCTTTCATACAAATTGAGCCAATTCGGATTCCACATCAGACTCATCACTATAGTCATTCCTTTCTTTCCCCTACTTTGACTTTGAAGCCTTGAATGCCGCATCTTTGGAGCTTGGGCCACTTTTCCTCATCTCATAGGAAGTGAGGATTCGATGGAGTTCATCCATCTTGAGGGTATCTAGATCCTTTTATTCTTCTATGGCACTTATTTTGGAGTCAAATCTGTCTGGAAGAGATCTTAGTACCTTTGAACAATGGTACTTTCTTCAATTTTTTCGTCCAATCCTTTAAGGGATTTGACCACTTCAGTTACTCGGAGGAGGTATGCTGTAATATCTTCTTCATCTTCCATCCTCAGACTTTCAAATTGTCTTTTGTGAGTTTGAAGCTTTGCCTTCTTGACTTTTGAGTCTCCATCATATAAGCCAACTAGCTTCTCCCACATTTCTTTGGCAGAGGTATAGTGCATGACTTTTGTAAACTCGGAACCAGTGATTCCACTAGTGATGGAGTTCAAGGCCTTTGCATTTGCAATGTAGGCTTTCCTCTCGTCTTGATATATTGGAAGAGTGGTAGGAATATGGTACTCATTTTTAAAAAAATGCCAGACTTCAGGTCCAAGGGATATTAAGTAGTAGGTCATTCTTTTTTTCCAAAAACCAAAGTTAGTGCCATCGAACAGAGGAGGTCATCATTCTTCAAGCTGTTAGGCTAGTATGAAGAAGCCTGCTCTGATACCGATTGTTGGAAATACTGAGAGGGGGTGAATCAATATTTCTTTCTTTGTTGTTCTTGTTGTTACCAAAAGCACACACACACAAACCCACACACACACACAGATATATATATATATATATATATATAGATAGATATATATATATATATATATATATATATATATATATATATATATATATATATATATATATATATATATATATATATATATATATATATATGAAACATAGAAATAGATAGTTGGAATTAATGCTTTTATTAACACAAAAACAATGCACTGAAATAAATACAATATATATATAGATATAGATATATAACTAGTTGTAATTAGTTGCCAAGCTCCAACTTGGACTTCAGTGAGGCTCCAACCTCTAGAGCACCAACTCTGTCTTACTATAGTCCTGCACTTGGGAGCACCAACTCCCAAGGATTTCAATCTTGTTCAGTTCTGAGGCTCCAACCTCTTGGGCTCCAACCCAAACCTAAAATACATTGTTCTGCTGTCATTCTCTGCTCCCAAGCCTACTAAGCTTTAGCTTTTCTCCTTTTATCTTGCTTCTCTGGCCTCTTCTGCCTCTTTCCTATTCTTCGGCTTCCTCTCTCTTAGATTATGCATTCATCAGTCACACTTCACCTTGTTTTTCTGTTTTTATGTGTTTTAGACACCTCTGACTGATCGTTTCCACTTTCCATTGCCTCTTTGGCTTTCTCCTCCATCAATGTAGATTCCTATGCCTCGCTTGATCTTTCAGCTTCTCTCCTTGGTCACGGTGGCTTCCTCTGCGGTGTATTTCCATTCCACTTCCTGGATTTACGGTCACTGAGTGTTAAAACTGTAATACAAGCTTGTTTTTTCAATGATAACAAGAATCCATCGAGACTGTTCTGTTTAACAGACATGCCACATCGTATCACAATTTCAATCGGCTTGATTTTAGCCTTCTGAGCTATCGTTCAGGCTTTCTGAACCATCCAGAGCATCTCTTAGTGTATTGCTGCCTCCAAACGCCGCATAAACCAAATATACACTTACATGGGAAATAGGTAAAAAAATAGGCAAACAGGACTAAAGGGCGGACTTCAAAAAATATTACACTCGCACCTAAACTGTATCGGATCCGCTCCTCCACAGTTTTATCGCAATCGACGCTTTCCTGAAGGTCTTTAATAAGTCATGCCCTATTGCATAGCCGATGGTCGATGGCCGATTCCCCTGCTCTGATGGACCAGATGCGATATGGTATTAAACCATAGTTAATATACCCGTCGGGTCCACAGCCTTATCACAATCAGCGCTTGTATATGTATTGCAATCGGGGGTTGCCCTTGGTAGAGGTCCGATGCGATATCGCTATCGGCAATCGCATACCACTCCCTTGTAGCGATGCGATATTAGGTGCCAAACCTGATATGACTCACCGCTCCCGTGTATAAAGTTTCAAGTCTGCTTTTCGTGTCTGATAGTGTATTTGCCATATACTTAAGTCTTCCACCCTGACAGTGTATTTTCCATATACTCAGTCTTTCTACCTTTTCCGCTTCCCGATAGTCTAAATTCCATATAACTATGTTTTGGCCTCCATTTGCACCTCTGATAGTGTATTCTGTGCATACTTATATGAACTATGCCTTTTTTCGTTCCAATAGTGTAAAAGCATGCATATATATGATATGTGCTCCCGCTCTGTCTCCTTCCTCTATTTCTCCGACGGCTCTGTTTGCATCCATTTGCTCCTCTTCTTTGGCATATATTTATGGTATATATATATATATACATATATATATATATATATATACATATATATATATATATATATCTATATATATATATATATATATATATGTATATATATATATATATGTATATATATATATATATATATATATATATATATATATATATATATGGCTCCTCTGTAGCTCCGATAGCTCTATTTTGGCATATATGGCCCCTGAATGCTGTTTTAATGCATGCATATATATATCTGAGTTCTGCTCCTCTTGGCTCCTCTTGGCTCCATTTGCTCCTCAAATATTGCGATATTGACATCAATGACAATCTGTGTCCAACACATTATTGTCAATCGTGCGATGCCCGAAGACTCCTACATCCATTAGTCTTATGACAACATGTTTCATTGAAGCATATATGCTTTCTGCAATAGACTGACTACTCATAAGATCAATCATGCGACACTAGAATATCATCCTTTTGTAAGTTTAAAGACATTTGATATGCGTCAAAATTATGAAAAAAATTGAAAACATTGGTAATGTGATTGTACCATGTTCCACATTTAGTAAAACCTCCTTTTGTCAATCTAGCAATGACACATCGTGGTAATAGCAACAAAAGGCCATCAAATATTAGCTCAAATTTTATTAGTGACCAATAAGGAAAACAATAATAGAAATGTAATAACTCAATATCTTAGTCTTAACAATACATGGGTATATTTGCATGCAACTTGTCCATGAACAAATTTAATAGCTTAAGTACACATAATAGATGATACCCTTGAGATTATTTGTTTGAAGATAAATCCTTTCAAGATTGATTAAAATTCCATTTACTTCAAGTATGTTTCTTGTTAACATGTTTGAATAAAAACTTCGAAGGACCAACTTGCCTAATTTTGTAGTGGCTTCAAGGATACTACCAATTAGCATGTTTGAAGCAAGAAATTGTAAAAAGGAGAAGAGAAGTTTCCTAGAGATTGAGATTTTTTACCAACATGTTGTGCAATATAGATGAAGGAATCTAAGTTCTATGACAAATCCAATTCAATTACAATTCTTCCACTTGAGTTAGTTATGGAAAAATCAATACTGGATGACTAAGTGTGATATCCTAGAGTTGAAAGGATGTGACCACCAAGAATGTTAAAATAAATGTCCAATACTTAGAGAGGTGAATTTTCTCAAAGAAGATCAATACTTCAAATCATAAGACTAATGAATAAGGATAGATATTCAAACTTGACTAGATGACCCAATTATCTTGGTCTAGCTTTTGTTGAACATTTTCGGAAAGAATGATTAGTTAAATGTGTTTACAATCACAAAATATTTTGTAATATAGCCCCAAACAATATTAATGTTGAGATTAAGTGTTTGGAGCACTTTAATATATCTAAATTATGGTTTCTTGAATATGAAAAGATTACAATAAGGAGAGGCTACCAAGAGATGGGGAGAGACTACCTTCCAAATGTAATCCATAAAGGATTATTGCAAAGACTCTTTTAGTGTGTTTTTTGGAGGAACCTATCCTTCATGAGTATAGCTCCTTTGAGTTATCAATTATATAGTTGTATAAAATCTTTGTACATCTAACGTAATAACCTTTTCCAAAGGAAATATGTTCCTCTATATTCCTTTTATTCCTACATGATGTCAATTGATACATGAAATCCTCCAAAGTGCATTGTATCCAAACAAAATTGTAGGGTTAAAGTGAAGTAATTCCACTAGATGTGGGGCCATAAAGATGATCGTATTCCTCATGAAATATCATAAGAAGAATAATATAGTGACTCCCATAGGAAATTAAATGTTATGACAGTTGGAATGTCCAATGATATTGTTGTTTCCATGATCACAAAGCCCATAAGCATCGTCGTGACTTTTTAAATTGGTTGGTTCCATTAATTATATATCACAATTTTATTTATTCAATAATTGATTAATAATAATCAAATTTATATCCAAAAAATAATTATTAAATTAACAAGTGTGAGGTGTCCAAAAATTACAAAGCAACATATATTTCCATTTTAAGGTTTGTTGAATTTCTCTATTTTAAAATTTTCCAAAATAATAAAGTAAGCATCTTTTTTTTCTTCTCAATATAAATTTGTGGAGATTTATTTTCCAAAAATATTTTTCTCAATAAAATGAATTTTATGATTACAATATTCATTTTATTTTTTCCCCAAATTAAAATATGAATACGAAGAATCATCATATTCAATTCATAAGTAATCATAATTTATGAATTAAATTAAAAAAAAATTAATCAAATACCATAAGAAAAACATTTGGAACGGGAGGAAAATAATAAAAAAGAAAAAGGTTATGTTTTCACAAGGATTCTCAACCAAGAATGTTTCTTTCAAAATCTATGAAAAAACCCAGACTTAAGAGCCATATCTCACTTCATTGTGTACACTATTAAAAACATTTAAAATATATATTTAAACTAGGAAGTGAAAGACTAAAAAATGTGGAAAAAAACATAATTAAGTGATGATGAAAAACAATTTTGAAAGTATAAAACCAAATCACATTTTATTCATGAAAATATTAGATATTATTTTAATAAATTTCAATACACATTTTATGAGGATATTATTATGGTTGGATAAAATATTTAAGCCACTTTGGGAATCGATACACTCTAGTGTGATGGTTTTATTTTAGGAGGTACCATATAATGCCACGTTTTATTACACATGATTATTATTGTTACAACTCCACCAAAGCCAATTCCTACTCCTAACCCTAATCCAATTAATGAGACATGCTCATCCACATGATTCAACCATCCTTGATCTTCACCAATATTTTCAGAGACTCCATCTCCTTTTTTGGGGTGGCTATATTGCATGCTTGTAAAGGATACCCACATAGGCAATTGTTCCTTTGAAATGAAGCCACACTGAAAGTGTCCAACTACGTTCCTTCTGGGATTTGCCTACACAATCTATTAAATGATACATCCAGGTATGCCTAGTTAATTTAGAGAGTTCTTGAGGAATATATCCACTCAAATTATTTGTAGCCAATTCTAATTTTTCTATATTAGGTATCTCACTTAGAGATGCAAGAATTTCCCCTTGCAACTAATTTTTAGATAGATTCAACAATCTTAAGGAACTCAAAATTCCCATGCTGAAGGGTATTTCTCCAATAAAATTATTGCTAGACAAATCAAAAATGGTATTTTTCAGTAACATATATATTATAAAATACTCAAAACCTTTAGTGTTAACTCACACATCACTGTATAATCTACTACTAGTATGCTTAGCGGATGAATATATTTGAAATCCTAGGATTCTCCCTATATTAAACAGCATTCTCCCGCTAAATTAATTATTGGATAAATCTAACAATTATAATTTAGGGGTATTTTTTATCCAAATAGAGATACCAACATGAAGCTTATTATAACCCACAATTAAAACTCGTAATGATAAAAAATATGCATAATGTTTAGAAATCTCGCCTATCAATTTATTTTTCCTTAAATATAATACTAGAAGTGCAGTGCAATTGGACAAAGATGAAGAAAGGTTCCCAGAAAAACTGTTTGAATGAGTAGAGAGAACCCTCGAGGATATTGGAAACACTATGTCTAGGGGTCCACTAAGTTTTTTCTCGAACACCTTGAGATGATTTAACAATGTACAATTCTGTAAAGATGTAGGAATCTATCCATTAAATAAGTTCTTGGATATATCTAGTACCATTAGATTGACACATTTTCGAATATCGTCAGGGATTCCTCTAAGATTGTTCTCAAACATCATAAAAAACAATAACCCTTTATAATTCCCTAGAGATGCATGAATCCTTCTGGTCAAGTTTTTGGATGACAAATCTAGCCTCAATAAGTGTTGCAGGGAACCCAATTCTATTGGAATTATTCCACTCAAGTTGTTAGATGATAAATCCAAGAACATCTGCTTCTGCAGTGAGCCCAATTCCATGGGAAATTTTCCAGCCAAGATGTTCGATTATAAACTCAAGCTCACTAAGTTCTATAATGAGCCAAATTCCATGGGAATTCTTCCACTCAATTTATTGGATGATAAATCCAAGCTAATTCAGTTTGGCAATGAGCCCAATTACACAGGTGTTCTTTGAATGAGATCATTGGAATGTATAAATAACCTCTCTAATTTATACAGTGATCCCAATTCCTATAGAATTCTCCCATCCATTTTTTTCAAACGTAGAAGAATACTCAAGAGTGAAGTTTAAAAATGGGAACAATCGCATAAGGCTAAGTTGAAGCGGGACATTTATCGAAATCGATGAAAAAATGGAGTAGTTAGGAAATCTTATAGATCTTGTCTCGTTGTCTATAACACACTTGAATATAATGCAGGTACTAGAAAGGAATAAAAGACACATTCTTAATATTCAAGAGGCCTCTTGGTGTTTGAAAAGTCACGCAACTTGGATCCATGAAGGATATCGTAATACAATATTATTTCACCATTTCACGAAGCAAAGGAGGAACGAAAATTCTATACGGGAAGTGGAGTTGGATGGGGAGAGAGGAGCATTTTCTAATATTGATATTCAGAAGGAAGTTGTTATATACTTCGAAAAATTATATTTGACCCGTACTGGGCTGGATATCGACAATCAAATATGGGGAATTAAACATTTTTCGTATATGTTCTCAGAGGAGTCCAATGTTGTATTAAATAGAAAAATCTCTTTGAATGAAATATCAAATGTTCTCAACTCATTTGTGAAAGATAGGTGGCAAGGCCTAGATGGTTGGACCGTGAAACCCCTTTAACATTTATTTTACTTAATGAGACAAGACTTAATGAATATGGTTGAAGAATCTCGTTTATGTGGTTAGGTATCTAGTGTGATTAATTGTACCTTCATTTCCCTCATCCCTAAGTCCTCTCATCCATCTTCTTTATCTGATTTCAAAAGTCATCTTAGGCAGGATCATGGACATCTTGTCAAACCACATATCACCAAAAGAATTCGACTTTCTATCCAGCCATATGATTCATGATGTGGCAGCCACAACACAGGAATTCCTCCACTCCATTCATACAAAAAAGAAAGAGGCTCTAATTATGGAATTGGACTTACACAAGGCATATGATTGTGTTGACTAGTCATATTTGAGCTTAATTATCATGAAAATTGGGCTTTCTGTTGATAATATTGAATGGATAATGGATTGTGTGTCATTTACAATTTTTTTGGTATTAATTAATGGTTATTTGTCGAATTGTTTTTGGGCTTGTAGAAGAATCTATCAGGGGTGCTTCTTGTCCCCTTTATTATTCATCTTAGTTATGGATGGGCTGAGTCTAAAGGTAAAGGAGGCATAATTACAAGGGTTATTCTAGGGGTTACAGGTATCTCAAACTGTCTCTGTTGCACTTCTTTTTTGTGTTGATGATGTATTAACATTTGCACAGGTATCCTGGGAGTAGTGGAAAACTTTTCATCGCATAGTCATTAAATTTGGAGCTACATCGAGTTTTATAATGAATGAGAATAAATTCTTATTTCTTCATTCTTCTGATGATCTAGAGGTTATTTACCACATTTCTAGTTTGTTCAATTTTGAGGTCTCACATATTAAGTATGGTATTACAAATTTGGGTTTCAGTTTGAAACCTAACAAATACACGATCTCTAATTGGGGATGGTTAGTGGAAATGTTTTAGAAGCGAATTTCTATTTGGACACACCATTGGCTCTCTCTAGGAGGTTGGTACATCCTAATTCAATATGTATTACAACATTTGTTTTTTTATTAGATGCATATTTCTTGGCTTCCTACATATGTTATTAATGGAATTAAAGCTATGATGGTGCATTTTCTCTAGTCCAAGAATAAGGGACACAAGAAAGATCATATTGTTAATTTTGATGCCATAACAAAGGGGAAAGAAGTTGGAGGATGGGGTATCTTGGTTTTGAAGAAGTTTGGTTGGGCTTTACTAACAAAATCTCTATGGAGGGCTATTTTTGGTAGGGATATTTGGCAAGATATTATTGCAAAAAAATATCTTAAAGGCAGAGCCTTCACAAAATGGTACAAAATGGGTGTGATTGGGGTAAGAAATGGTTCATATATCTAGAAGAGATTATTCAAGGTAAGGAATTGGTTTCTTGGTAAGATGCACTGGTATTTTGGTAGGGGCGACAAAATATTTATTGGTTTTGACTCGATTCTGGGTGTTGGTCCCTTGTATAATTTTAACCTTTGCCTCATTAATGCTATTCATGCGAGAGACATATTCTTCCTAGATCAAGCAATTTGGCATTGGTAGATGGATCTTCGATATCCGATGTGGAAGAGTGTGAATGAGATCAGATTATCAAGTGGGAATGTGGTATCTTGGCAATGCATTGTACACAAGCTCCAATTTGTTGGTTTCATGAAGAAGGCTTCGGGTGACTCTTTAACTTGGAATGGTGTTATGAAAAATGGTTCAGTGATGGTTTATGATATTTACCACTATATTTATTGCAGGTTCAACCCCTTAACAAAATTGTGCTGTTACATGAAAGCTTGGATGTGGGAAGTTCCATTGAAGGTGATCATCTTCAGCTAGATAGTCTAGAAAAACAAAATCCTTACCTAGGACAACATCTGTAAAAGGGGGTATCAGGGCACACGTTGTTGTGTTCTCTATTGCAAGGAACAAGAAACTCTCAAACATATGTTCATTTAGTTCCCCTTGTCACTTGAGGTTTGGGCACATGTTCTAAATTGTGTTCAGATTCCATAAATAGGTACCCGTCATTCCATTGAAACATGTTATAAGTGGTGGTTTAATAGGAGAGGAAATATAATGCTCTTCCTTTATATATTTCCTATAAGATTTGGTAAGCAAGAAACTTCATGATCTTTGAAGATAGGCCTCCCAATTGCTTTAGATTTTTTTCTAATATCTTAGCATGGTTTTCGACTCAGAGGCATGCAAACCAGGCTAATAAAATTTCTAGTTTTTTGTGTCCTTAAGTGCAAGGGGCCTTCCCAGCCAGTTTCTTCAATGGTGCAACCCATGATGGTAGGTGTGGTTATGGTGCATGACTGAAGATCAATCCTCTAATACATTTTCTTCTTTTCTAGTATGGAGGTTTGGTCTTGCATTCCAAGGTTAAAATATTAGCTCTTTGGGGTTTGTTGGTTTTTTCTAAGTGTTTTCAGTTGCATAAGATTTCTGTATATGGGGATTCTAGTTCTCTTATTGATGCAATTGCTAGGTGGTCATCCCTATCGGCTCCCTCCATGGCTATCTAGATGGAGCACATAGATTTATTTAAGAAGAATTTTGTGAATATCACATTCTTACATGTGTACAGGGAGCTCAACACGGTTATTAAAGTAGGCTCTATACATTAAAAAAAAATTGTTGATGGAAAGGTGATGGTCAAAGGAATTTTTTAATCATATTTTTTCTATTTACAGGGTTGTTTGGGTTGGTCGGGTGGTCTATATATTTTTTGGATGGTTCCTTTTTTCTTGAAACCTTTTTGTTGTTTGGATTGACTCATTTGTGTGGTATATCTAGGCTATCACTATTGAGTTTGGATCTTTGTCTTTTTTACTATATTATCCTTAGATATAGTGGATACATCGGAGTCAATAATGTCTTTTTTCATGAAAATTATTATTGGGAATTATCAGATTATGTACTCAGAATATTTTCTAATAATATAAATCTCCAAATTGGGTTTGGATTTTTGTTTTTTTTACTACATTATCTTTGGAGATGTTGGATACATGGGAGTCAATAATGTCTTTTTTGATGAACAATTTTATTGGGAATCATTAGATTGTGTATTGAGACTGTTTTCTAATAATAGAAGTCTACAAGTTTTTTTCCTTCTAAAAAATAAAAAAATAAAAAATCCATTTCCCTTAAGTTTTGCAGTGAGCCCAATTCCATGGGAATTCTTCCACTCAAGTTGTTGGAGTATAGCATCAAGATCTCTAAATTCTACAAAGATCCCAATCCACTGGAATTCTTCCACTCAAGTTGTTGGAATATAGATATTGGTGTTGTAAGTTGTGCAGTGAGCCCAATTCCAGTGGAATTCTTCCACTCAAGTTGTTGGAACTTAGAGACAAAAACTCTAACTTATGTAATTCCACTGGAATTATTTCACTCAAGTGATTGTAATCTAGAGATAGGTGCTCTAGGTTCTATAGTAAACCAAATTCCAATGAAATATTATGTGAAATATCTAAAGTTCACAGTAAGAAAAAGTTACCAAGAGATGGGGGGACATACTGTTGATAAAATTACTACTAAGATCAAGTATTTCTAACTCTTTGAGCAGCCCAAACTTAGGAAAAATTCTTCCACTGAAATGATTATATTAAATATTCAATGTATGAAATAAGGAAAGGTTTCCAAGAGATGATGAAAGAGTACCCTCGAAATATTGTCGAGGAAGTAATAGGGAAATCACTCTATTTTTTTTTTGTGTAAGCTTGGTAGTACTTCCCTTTTATTTTAATTTTCTATAAGTAGGTAGTAAAATATGTCTAACAAAATATGTCTAGTGACCTCAACCTCCAAAAATGATACCAATTCTGTTGGCCACCCATCAACATCAAAAGCTGTCCAAAATTTGAATAGTTTGATTCTTATCATCCAAGCTACGCTTGTTGCTATATCTACTATATAATTAATGTTTGTAAAGTAAATTATATTCGAAATAATAACAAAATTTAACTTTCTGTCTCTCTACTTCATTCATCTGATGATTCTACTAGAGCCAAGTCTTTCGCAATTGACCCAGGCTCTTCACTCTGAAACAATGTTTGGATCTGCTTTTCCATTCTCTTTAAGCAGAGGTTTTGGTGATATTGCTACACTTGCACTAACTAGATTTTCTTCTGGATATCTTTTAAGTTTGGTTCCTCTTGCCTGTCCCCCTCTGGCTCTTCTTTGTCCTTATAAGTTATCATTTCCTTGGCTAAAAGGTTTTTCATTACCCAGTATTGCTATATGGTCTGCCTGAACAGTGTTTGGCGACCTCGAGTATGGGCTGGGTCATTAATTATTGGCTCCCAATCTACTATTGGGATTTATTCATTTTCCACATTGGCATTTAACTCTGCTTCCCATGATGTTATTACTGCCTTTACTTCTGTTGGGGTTCCTACATGGTAGGCATGCATTAAATTATGCATGCTCTCCTCTCCTGTTCTTCTTCCCCTTTTTCTATGTGGTTTGCTCGTTGATGCCTCCGAGACCTTCATTTTCTAGTATGTCTTATTTCCTGCTCTTCTACCCACTTTTCATCCCTATTTCCCTCCTTATTTTACCATCTTTTCCTGCTTTCGTTTCCTATGATCCCTACACTCCTACAACCTTACTTGTTTTGATTGTCGTAGCTTCAAAGATTCGAGAGTGCTAAAATTAATACTACCTATAATGTGAACCAGTAATAAATCATTAAAACTAGTAATAATTTTAATTTTCCATTCCTTTTTTATTTGAGTTTCAACATTATCACTTCTGATTTTCTTCTCAGCCACCCAATCACCCACAAATTGCAACCACTCAGTTATTGCCTCTCGCCTAAGCTCTATGCCCCCATTGATTCCCATTCCCCGAGTTCTCCAAAGGTGTCCCCCTCCTCTCTTATGATCTAGCGGGCTAGGGGTTATCTTACTGACTTTAGGGGAGCTGATTGTTTTCAGCCATTCCACCACAGGGATGCACCCCTTCTTAGATTTTTGAGGTTGCAGCTTCCCTAGAATGCCATCACTAACCAGTGTCCTCACTGATTTCTCTTCCTTCAATCTTGCAAAGCCCTTTTGGTCTGGAATTGTCCCTTCCCTTACCCACTTGATCTTTTTCCTTTCCCTATGGTGTGAGTATCCCACCTGATGCCAGACTATCCTCACCAGGATTTTTTGCCAATTTTGGTTCCTTACTCTCTCCCCTCCCTGTTTTAGGAGGCAACAGATCCCTCGAAAGCTCATAGAGGCCTCAAAGCTCTTTTTTGACTCAGTTCTACAACTATTCTTAATGACAAGCATCCTTATTTTTGGGTCAGGTTCTGGCTTCCTTCTAGGCCTTTCACAGGTCTCATATTCCCCCCCCACCCATCCAGGAATACCATCCAGTTATACCTAGACACTATCAATATGAAATTATACTTGTATACATGAAATTTTCCATTGCTTTCCACAGCTAAGAAACCAGATAGTCTTATTTTAATCCAGGACCATCGAGGCCCCTCATAAGGATTTCCCCCCCACCCTTCCAGGAATACTATCAAGTCAGACCCATGCAATATTAATAATCAATTATACTTTAATTAATAGGATTTTCATTTCTTTCCACTTCTAAGAGAACAAACATTATTTTCTTAACACAGAACCAACATTTTCCTATTTCATTCAACACCTCTCTCCTTATTTTCCAAACTCTCCTCCAATTGTGTGACATTGTTACCATATCAACACAGAGGGGAGATTTGATTGCATACCAGTTACTGTTAATGAATTCCAATTGCTGGTCATCACACCCCTTCTCTCAGCGTTCACTAGCTTCTCCTTCCGCTCGTTCTCCCTTAGCCTGTTGCATGCATTCCCCCAGTTGCCTTTCTACCTTTCTTTCCCAGCTACTCACCCACCTACCTATTCTCATTATCGAGGCACCCTCCACTTGCCACTTTTCCATGTCCTCCTCGCCTTCCATCGTGTGAAATCCTCGGTCGAGGCACCCACTTCCCCTCCATTTAATGTCCTCCATCATATCCTTATAAATTTCAGCTGCCCTAGCCGTCTCCTATTTTCCGTCTCCATTCGTCTATTGTCCTACCCTCCTTCCACCTATCCTTCCCTTATTCCATCTAGCTCCCATTTCCCTACGCACCTCGATCCGGGAAGGAAATCACTCTATTAGTGATGTTTATGTTAATAATTTACTGCAGAACATAAATTAATTATGAAGATTTACCGAGAGGAACAACCAACAGAAAAACACATACACAGTGCAAATAATATTTAACCAAGGAAAACCCCAACTCTGAGGAAAATCCACCATAATGAAATTTCATTATCCTTGGCCAAATTCCTATCCAACCCGACCAAGTGAGCCTTCACCACTCACCTCCTTGGCCTACTTTACAATGAAGTCTTTCCAGCCTTGTATAGGCTCCATTACGTGCAATACCATGGGCAGAAAACCATGGATACATAATACCGTGTGCCCCAAAACCATCATTGTGTAACCTAGTCAATCTTGAATCAAACCTTGAGTCAAATTTACCCAACAATTTAGAAAATAAAAAACCTCCCAATAGCATACCTTCACTAAATTATCAGATATCGAGTTGGACAGAAATCCTAGTGGATCGAATGTGATGTCCTTCCTGAATGACAGAAGCACCTCCACATCCAACGATGTCATTTGATCCTCCAGACTATGTTCTTGATGATGCAGGTCAAGATGAGGATGATGATAATATTAAATACTTGAAATATAATATAAACATTGACAATGATACACTAGATGAAATTTTTGTAGACAATGGTGTTAATGACCAAGAATTCAAAAATTTCAAAATTATTTGTAATCCATGTGTAAAAAATGATGATTCTTATGACCTAAACTTTGAAATGTTTCGGTATTATTTGTGTCAATACATATTATCTATTGAAATATCATTAA
This sequence comes from Pinus tabuliformis, assembly GCA_031772625.1. Taxonomy (NCBI): domain Eukaryota; kingdom Viridiplantae; phylum Streptophyta; class Pinopsida; order Pinales; family Pinaceae; genus Pinus; species Pinus tabuliformis. Next base: position 883,767,185 of record CM062809.1, on the reverse strand, counting down.
ATTGTTCAAGATATGGTAGGAATTGTTGGTAGAAAAAATCAGGATTACTTGAATGACGTTTCTTCCATTCATTTTGTATCAATGTATATTTGTGAAGACATAAAAGTTATTAATATATTATTGCATGTAACTGGTAATAATTTGAAGAATCAACTTTGTTAACTTTATTATTTTTATATTGTTAGTATTTTAATGTTGGCCAACATAATTTCTTAATCATGTTTTTTTTTTCTAAATTAAGCTAAATTCTATTACTGTAAAATAATGGTACACTGAGGCTTTGGCCTTTGCCTATCCGTGCCATAGTTTAAGGCATGTAACAGCAAAATAGGATTGTGACTGCCCATTACGAGAAACCAGTCCAGTTCAAACATGAAATTGCAAATATTATCTTGCTTCCCACGCAGGGGAAACTAGCATTTAAGCACAGTACCTAACCAGTTTTTCAAAAATCATCAAAAAACCAAATGAAAACAATTTTTCCAAAAAAGCCTTGAAAAAAGTAGATAACATAATGCTCGGAACCTGAGACTCGAAGAAACGTCGCATGTTGTGTTGCCGATCAAGTGTCCTGCTATGGCGATGGGTGTTCCTCAACGATGAAACACCTGTAATCTTCTTCTTACTATGTGACATCCATGTCGTCTTCTGCCTACTGCTTTGCTCCTATGTCTTCTTCTGCCTGATGGTCACGGTCCTTCTCCTCCACAGTTTTCTTATCTGGAGGAGTGTCCTGCTTTGCCTCTGCGCGATGTGATCTTCCCTCGACCATGGCTAGCTCCTCGCTGGTAGGACGTCCACCTCTAGTAGCTGGCTCCTCGTGAAAGGTTATGGAGATGGTGGTGGTTATGATAGGTTGGTACAAGGAGCAGCAGTAGGTGAGGGGCTGCTGTGGAATGGAGGGGATTTCAATGGACAGAGAGTTGGAATGCATCTGTTGGAGGTGGAGAGCTCGTGAGCAAGTATTTGAATATCTGCTTATGGGAAATTGAGTTGAGGGGGAGGAGGCATCTAAGGCAAGAGATGGTGGAGAGCGAGGCAATCTACCTCTACTGCTCCCTCTTCTGCTTCGCATTATGTGGCGAGTTCTGGGCATTTTGACACTGGGGGAAGGAGAATGATTGTTGGGAGACGGCTCACAGTGATGAGAGGGTGCAGCAGGTTCAAAGGTCAGCTTGGGGGAAGGAATAGCAGTAGACGTGGGGTGGAGAATAAAATTGCAGATCAAGCTCTATGTAAAATGATTTCCTAGACCAATTTCAATGCAGCATAGAATGCTGCAGTGCCTGCCCGTAGCAGTGCGTGAGCTCGATTTTGTCGCGGCCAGAGGGTAGTGGCATTGCAGAGGTGAGGGATTAGAGACAGGGGCAATGGAGTTCAAATTACCATAGGTTGCCATTAAGCTGAGCCGAGGCGGGTAAACACAGTCGAATTGATTATAGTGCCAGCTTAATTGCCATTTATGGTCGCTATTAAGTCTTTTTATGGTTTGATGTGCGGGATTACGGAGGGCCATGTGGCTAGGCCACTTGCCGTCCCAATCTTCTGCCAACATATTAATCTTGACGTACACCCGCATATGGGATTTTATCAAGTTTTATTAAGAATTAAACATAAAATAATTAAACAAAATAAAAGATTTTAATCACCTAGAATTAGATGAAAATTTAATAAATTAAAGCTCAATTTAATTTCCTATTTCAGATCAAAACATAATATTCAATCTCAACACTATCTTTTAAATTAACATGTATAACAAACCAAATCAATCTTAATTAAAACAAAATATTAAAAATTACATCACATATTGTAAAATAAACTTTATAATAAGAAAATAATTTTATGTTAGATTTGAGACTTTTTTGATCCATAATGTGGATTAATCACATCGCTAGGATTTGGTCGACGTTTCGAACCAGCTAATGTCATTCATCCTTAGGACAAGGTGAGAAATCAATAGATCTGAGGGAATAAATAGCAAGGCTTATAGCAAGGCTTCATCACTGCCTAGAGATTGTTGTTGGAAAATAGTCATTGGGAAATAGCCGTTAGGTAACAAGTTATGTAGTAAATAAATATTTAGTTTCGATATTTTAAAATGTTAAAATTAAATTTAGTTACAAAATAACTATTGTGTAATAAATAGATATTAAATTTCGATATTATAAATGGAATATTGGAATTAAATATTAATTTTTAGAGCTAATTCATATTAACAATTGTAGTAATATTTTCTAGAGATAATTAATAATATAGTTTGTTAGGGCTTGACTAATAGTAATGGAAACTAGTTGTTATGAATTAATATTATTTAGAAATCATAAGTTAAATGTTTAAAAGTAATGTCATCTTTAAATAGTTAGTTTAAAAAGTGTAGTGTGTTTGGGTTTGACCCTACCTTTTGTTGATGGAATAGTATTTAATTTATTAATAATTTAATATTATTAATTATTATTATAATCCTATAGAGGGACTGTAATATTAAATACAAACAATAATGTACCAATGGTATAATATTATTATAGAGATTAATATTTACATAAAAAATCGTGTTGGAAGATGTTCCATGACAATTCAAGAGAGTTTCAACAAAGATTCCATAGATGGGAATGATGAATGAGGACAATGAAACAACATGATGAACACTGATGAAAACATGGACGATCTCAAATATTATGCGGGGACATCAAGCACCCTTGAGTCTTGAAACCATCACATACAATCAAGGCATGTTTTTAGTCTAACCATGTCAAATTTTAACGCATACAAGAAATTTCAATGTTGGCCCCATTAAATGCTCACTGTGTGACATCGGTGGATGGCATTGGTGATGGTCATGTTGGAATATATTCCATGACATTTCAACAGAGTTTTGATAAAGCCCTAAATCCCCTATCCCCTAAGCCTGCATTTACCTTTAAATCGTTAAGTCTTAATCCCTAAAGTACCCGTATTCACTCAACCCTAGCTAATCACTAATCCCTTAACACAAAATCCCTAAATCCCCTAAGCCCTAAGCCATTGACCCTTAAATACTTAAGCCTCCTTAATCCATAAACCCTGATGCCCTAATCACTTAAACATTAATCCCTTAACCCATAATCCCTAATCCATTAATCATTAAACTACTTAACCTGTCAATGCCAAATCATTTAGATCTTGACCCCTAATACTTTAAACCCTAACCCAAAATCCCTTCACCCTTAATCCTTGTAACCCAAATCCCTAAATCCCATAATACTCAAAGCCCCTATCCACTTAACCCCCAACACCTCAATTAATTAACTATTTAGGCACATGCGGCTCTAAATCATGTAGAAATTAATTGTAGATTAAATAATTCTCATGTAATTTTCTAAAACATAAGACTCAAATCTACTCTAGTCATATAAAGAAAGAAATTAACGATTGCGAAGAAATATAAAAAACATGGGACATGAATTAACACACATACACAAGGACATATCTAGGGGAAAGAAACTGCTCAAAACCCTTTCCTGTCCGTGTTGCATTAGTCAGAAAATAGAGAAGAAATATAATGCTTGCTCAAGCCTGAGAAACCTCTTCACTAGTACAATCTATCTCACTGCTTCACAAGCTACCTCTTGTCAATACTTAATGAAATTTGTACTTACCCAATTCCCTATTTCTTTGTGATGTTTCCTTGGGAATTAGGCCCTATTATTTAGGAAAATTCCTCATCCATAACTATGCAATCCCTATAGGCCCTTCTTAGACTGCATGGACCACTTGTACAACTTGGATAATTATAAAATTGATAGTGCACTACCCTTGAACTCCAATCTCAACTTGGTAACTCGTATTTCATGCATGGTGAGTTAATTATGGTTGATTTATCAGTTAACTGGTTGAACACTAAAGCTGCATGCCACTGCTAGATCTCTTACTAGTTCCTCCGACAATTAGGACTAGTCCAACTGACTTTAACTCAATTTAACTGAATTAATTTGTTACAACTGAAATTAACTCAATCTAGGATCCTAAAATTTAGGAATCACTCTACACAACTCAATTTAGGCCCTCAAATCAAATTAACTGAGCCAACTAAGTGATACTAACTTATTTAACTCATTCAAGTTGTCTTGTGATGTGGAATTACAAATTTTTCCTAATTTAATTCAAGGGAAAATTAAATCAGGATTTTATTGTTGCATTTTCAACACTCCCTCTCAACAAGAAATGTATTATCAAATACTACAATCCTGTCTCTATGGAACTCGAATTTTCCTCTTGATAATGCCTTTGTAAAAATATCTTCATATTTTTCCTCTTTAGGAATGTATTCTAACAATATGATTTGCCTCTACACACAATCTTGTAGATGGAGGTACCAGATGTTGATATGCTTGGATCGATCATGAAAAACTGGATTTTCAAAGAGTCTGATACAACTTTGATTATTATAGTAAATCATAGTAGGATCCATCATCAAATCTAATAACCCAACAAGAACCTTCCTCATCGAGATAACTTCACAAATTGCTTGATTGGGAGCCATGTACTCTGTTGTTAGAAAAATGTATATTACAGAGCAATGGAACACATAATATATTATAGAAATAGAAAACACATAAAACAAGAGAGACACAAAGATATGTGGTTCACCCAATTAGGGCTACATCCATGTAAAAACATGCAGTCCTTCCTTTTATATTATCCAACAAAATGAAGAGATATAACCTACAACATATCTGTTGTAATATCCTCTTCGCTCTCACATAGTCTCCTCTCTCTTTCTCGCTCAGAATGCACATAGATATCCACCATAAAATTGTCTCATATAAACTAAGGGTTTCCTTCTAGGGAAAAAAACCCTAAATTAAAATAACTTCTAGCATTAGATCATCCACCTAATGAATGACCCAAATTGATTACGAAATTACAATATTTTATGAGGAAGTTTTACATCTATTTTTACTGTCGGGGGCGCTACCCCTGAACCCTCGATTTGGGGGGGGAGCGCTCATAAAATTATCATTGCCACCCCTAACGGTGATTAAACGGGTGGAGTTTCCACCCCGTTAGGAACTGGGGTCCAACACGGTGATACCTATGCATAAATAAGATAATCAGGCTCCACACTCAACATCTTCTTCTACTAAACTTAGTGCTACTGATCTATGTTTCATGCTGTACCAAGAAATTGTTGTTGACCCAATACTAAAAACTCCTCCTGAAGTTCTCTTCCGATCTGATGGACTACCCGCCCAATATACATCTGTGAAGCCTTGAATCTTCACTCCCTCTATCCATCTATACCAAATATCATACTTAGTAGTGCCTATGAGGTATCTTAACACATTTTTGGTTGCCTTCCAATACAGTTTGGTGGGCTTAACCATTGCTTCACTAGGCTGGTAAACTGCATAACATATGTTTGGTCGTGTGTTCACAAAGTACACAAGTGAACCCATAAGCTGCCCATAAATAGTGACCTCCACTTCCTCACCTTAAGTGGCATCTTACTTCCTCCAACTGCCTACTAGAGGAGTGTCCATGGGTTTGCTACTCTCCATGCGGAAATTATTCAGTATCGTGTTGGCATACTTTCCCTGAGAGACAAATAGTTCTTCATCTCCATGAGGAAATAATGCATGAGTCCCATGCTCTTCATCTCAAATTATCTTTCAAGATCCTCTTTACAAGATTTGATCAATTTTTCATCACCGATTAAAATTAAATAATCAACATATAACACTATAATCAACAATTCACCTTCATCAACAATATGGTAAAGGTTTGCATCTGCTTCACTTTTGGTGAATCCCAACCTAGTGAAATAGCTGTCGATCCAGGTGTACCAAAAAAACAGTGCTTGTTTCAATCCATACAATGGTTACTTGAGTCTACACACATGCAACTCTCTATCAAAGGTCTCAAATCCTTCTAGTTCTTCAATGTACACCTCCTCCTCAATCACTCCATTGAGGAATGTTGTTCTCACATCCATATGATGGATTTTCCATCCTATTTGTGCTACAAGTGCTAGAATTGATTTGATAAAAGAGTACCTTGCTACTGGAGAAAATGTATCCTCGTAATCAATTCCATCCACCTAAGAGAACCCATTGGACACAAACCTAGCCTTGTGTTTCTCAATGATTTCATTTGTTTCTTGCTTCATCTTGTACATCCACCTCGAACCTACCACTAACGTGTTCTCTAGTCTTGGTACCACTTTCCAAACACTATTTCTAACTATGAAATCATATTCCTCTACCATGGCATCAACCCACATGGGTTGTTCCACTGCTTCCTCAATTAAAGATGGTTCTGTATGAACTAGCTCACTCATTAGAGCCATGTACCCATTGTACCGATCCAATGACCTCCTCTTCTTGCGTTGTGATGTAGGTTCTCCCACATTCTCTCTAGCATCATGCAATAATCTATCAGCTTCCCTCAAGCACTTCCTTCCTTCACTAGATGTATATGCATGAGTGGGTTCCTACACTCTCTGCTCCTTTGCTTGTGGTTGCTCCACAACATCCTGACGTTCTTCCTTTAGAGCCAAAAGCTCCTCATCTGCATTCAACTGAAGCTCCCTCTCAAGCGAACATCTCATGGCCTTCTCTTCATCGAACTTCACATCTCTACGAACAAATATAATCCTATGAGATGGAAGGTACACCCTATAGTTGTGAGGTGTATTAGTGTACCCCACAAATATTCCCAACTCTTATGTCAACTCTAGATTTTTCCTTGCATCCTTGGAGACATGATAGTAAATTGATGAAACAAAGATCCTCAAGTGTGACACATCTAGTTTCTTCCCTTACAAAACTTCTTCTAGTGTACTCTTCTCGATAATATGATGAGGACTCTTGTTCTACATATATACCATTGTGTTTCATGCTTCAACCCACAAGTGCAACGGTAGGCCCTCATCATGTAACATCACATGTGCAGCTCCCACGATATGTTTGTTCTTCCTCTCAGCCACCCCATTATGTTGTGGGTTATGGGGTGCTATTAACTTCTGTTGAATGCCTTCTTTTGCACAAAAGTTATTAAACTCATTTGACACATATTCTCCACCATTATTTCTCCTAAGAGCCTTCACTTTCCTGCCAGTGTGCTTCTCAACAAGAGCTTCAAATTCACAAAATTTGGAGAATTTATGGTCTTTCATCTACATGAAGAAAATACAGCACTTGCATAAGAAATCATCTACAAATATAACATAATACCTATGCTTGGCCATGGAGGCTGTCAAGAAAGGTCCACACACATCCGAGTGAACTCTTTCAAGAATTTCTTGCGCTCCACCTATCTTATCATGAAAAGTGGCTTTGGTGTACTTCCCTAGTGTACACCCTTTGCATGTATCTCATTGCTCTAGTGGACCCTTGTGAAGTCCTACAGAAATATGCTATATGATATTCAAAGCTCCATGGTGCAAATGGAAAAGTATCCTATGCCATAATTCACTGATGTATTGACTCTGCACCTTCTCTACCTTCATGCATAAAGCAGCACAATCTTCTACATCCAATTTTTAGAGGTTCTTCACCGAAATCTCGATCCACTTAACTTGTCCCATGGCGATATGTCTAAGGAAATCCTTTCCTTTTCTAAATATCACATCATAGCCACGCTCTTCCAACATAGCAAATGAAAATAATTTCTTCTTCAAACCTAGAACATACATGACATGTTTTAGTGTGAGAGGGGAGCCAAACTCCATCTAAAAAGTGACTGTACCGATACCAGTCGTTCAATAACTTCCATCATCTCCCATCTTGATGTGCATCTGGAGGTCCTTCTCCTCCAAGTCAAAGAAAAATTCTTTGTTTCCCATCATATGGAATGAGGCTCCACTATCCAGATACCACACACTACCCATCACTGATGTCACCATGCATGCAATGAGGGTGAAATCCAACTCGAATTGTGAAGCTATAGCTTCACTTGTCACTCCTCCTGGGGGCTCCTTACCGAACTTCTTCTATGGACACTTTGTGTCATAGTGTCCCAACTCATGACAATGAAAGCACTTGATTTTCGACAAGTCTTTCTTCTTGCCTGCTTGACCAAATTCTTCTTTGGATTGGGATTTATTCCCTTTCCCTTTCTTTTCCTTTCCAACCAAGGCACATTTCTTATCATCCTCAACCTTGGATGAGGTCTCATCTTTGGTGTTCCACCTGAACTCTTCCTGTACCAAATCTAACCATAATATTCCCCAGTTTGGTAGCTTCTCCCTTCCATTGACCAAATCCTGGTAGCTGTGCCAACTCTTGGGAAGGCCTAGAAGTGCTAGGCTTACTAGATCATCTTCTACAACCATAGCACCAACACTCCCAAGTTCATCACAACATTGTGTGAACCTACTTAGGTACTGTGGTATTGTGTCACCCTTCTGCATTCTGATATTCTAAAGCTTATCTTTGAGTGCCAAATTCTTGTGGTCACTACTATTCTGGAACAAATCTATTAATGCCCACCACATTGCATATGGAGTTTCTTTCCCATGGAGATTAGAGACAATATGGTCTCGTACTCCCTCCAAGATTATCCTCCTCGCCTTGGCTACACTCTTCTTCCAATCTGCTAGATTTTCAACATCAGTTGTTGTTGGTCTCGGGACATCATTATCAATGAATTGCTTCAGCCCATTATCTTCTATGAATGCTTCCATGAGGTACTTCCAAGAAATATAATTCAAGCTACCCTCAAGGGCATACTTGAGCCTTAGACCATATAATGCCATCATGTTAGCTCTGAAGAATAAATCTGCAAACTCGCTCCTCCTACAAAGATAAGTTCGAGTTCTCTTCTCTACTATGAATATAGATCTCATACCATGTAGAAACTAATTGTAGATTATATACTACTCATGTAATGTTCTAAAACATAAGATTCAAATCTACTCTATAGAAATCAATTCATGATTAAGAAGAAATATCAAAAACATGTGACATGAATTAACACACATATGTGAGGATATATCTAGGGGAAAGAAATTGCTAAAATCCCCTTCCTATCTGTATTACATTAGTCAAGAAAAAGAGAAGAAATAAAATTCTTGCTTAAGCCTAAGAAACCTCTGCACTAGTACAATCTATCTCACTTCTTGATAACTAACCTCTGGTCAATACTTAACCAAATTTCTTCTTTCCCAAGTCCCTATTACCTTGTTCTATTTCCTTGGGAATTAGCCCCTATTATTTAGGGAAAATCCTCATCCATAACTGTACAATCCATATAAGCCCTTCTTCAACTACATGCACCACCTATACAACTTGGATAATTATACAAATAATAGTATACTACCCTTGAACTCCAATCTCAACCGGGTAACTCATATTTGATGCATGCATGAGTTAATTATGGAGGATTTATCAACTAGTTGAAAATTGAAGTTGCACCCCACTGGTATACCTCCTACTAGTTCCTCCAATAGTTAGAACTAGTTTACCTGATTTTAACTCAATTTAACTGAATTAAATTGTTACAACTGAAATTAACTCAACCTATGCTCCTAAAATTTAGGAATCACTATACACAACTAAAGTTAGGCCCTCAATCAAATTAACTGAGCCAACTAATTGAAACTAAATTAACTCATTCAAGTTGTCTTGTGATGTGGAATTACAATTTTCTCCTAATTTAATTCAAGGGAAAATTAAATCAAGATTTTCTTTTTGCATTTTCAACAAATCTAGTGATAAATCCATCACTAAAAAGGGAGCTAACCAAGGTTCTAATTTAGGCACTAAAATGGGAGCTAAATACAGTGCTATTACTAGCACTATTTCTGGCACAATTTCTGGCACTATTTCTAGCGTTATTTCTGGCATTATTTTTGGTGCTATTTTTGGCACTATTTCTAGCGCTATTAGTGCTTAAATGCTTTGGATGGCTCAAAAAATGCCAAAAAGAATGCCATCCCAATAAATAGCACCAATTTTTTCAAACAATTAGATAAAAATACACTGAAACAGTCCTTCGAAGCAGAAAAGGGAGCAGAAAAAGGGAGATAATCACAGGGATTTGTTGTAGAAAATATAAAAAGAAAGGGTTCAGTTGGGGAGCACAATGAGGAATTCCAAAGATTAAATATCAAGGTAAATTATATTCTAGAGGAGAACCTGATTTATGTCTTCATAGGGACTTTAAAAGATAACATCCAACATGAGGTTCACCTTTGGGAACATAAGTCATTGGAGAATGCATTCAGGGTGACAAGAAAAGTTGAAAGAAAAATTATGGCAATAAGGAGATCTACCACTCACAACTATAGATATGGAAGTATTGTCACTCCTAGCTTCCCAAAACCTACAAGTTTGACACCTGTTGGGACAGGGTCCCCTGAGGGTCAATTTTGGGGCACAAGCCCAAGTTTTGGGGTAGAAAGCCCAAGCTTTTATTATGTAAAGTGTAAATTCTCCACAAGTTGTGGTCGCGGAGTGCGTAGATAGTAAGTTTCATAAAGGGATTTCCCTTTCTTTTATGTATGTTGTGTCGGGTTTTATAAACCTACCCATGGTCCGTGGACCATGGGATTGTATAAAAAGGAGAGTCTTAAAGAGTCTAAGTAGATGATAGTTGATGTTGATGAATGTAACGGGTCATTATAAGTAAAGAGCGAAGAGTCTTAGAGTAGAAGAGAGGCTCTGCAGCTGTGTGTGTAGACCCCTGTAGTTGAGTGCACAGGGTAGTCTTGATTCTGTGAGAAAATCTGAAGCATCAATAAAGAGATTACTCTACAAATATCTGTGTTTTGTCCATTTACTTCTGTTATGAATGAATGCGTTTACACTGTGTTGAATATTGGGTTTATGATTTAACACTGTATTGATGCACGATTATGCATGGTTTACATTGTTATATGAAGGCAAGTAATAATATATGTTTACACGAAGAATACCTTAATACATGTTAAAGATATCAAACACTTAAGCCAGTCCGGGTAATAAAAACCTTAGGAGTAATTATAGAGGCATGTAAGTGGTGGATTTACCTGTTTAGGGTCCACAAAAGATAGTCGTAGACATTCGCGAAGGGCTGGAGATTGATAATAGGAAGTTATATCGATGAGCCTTAATGGATTATCGATCTCTGCGAAGGAAGTTTTAGGGCATAAAATAACTTCACAATCATCTCTGGGTGAAGAAACTTCATTCCAGCATCCCCCCCATACTACTTCGAGTGAGACTTCAATTCACGCTCCGCGGATTGATGTCGAAAGGGCTAGTAGTGTAGTGATTTGTTTGGAAAAAATGAACTCTAGACCTGGGTTAGGACCCACTAAGCCAACAAATGGTTCCATTTCCAGCACTGGGATCTACATAAAAGATATGTGTGATATTGCATAGCTGGGATCCAAAAAAGAAAGAAATTGAAGACTGGTTGGATAGAAAGATCCACGAATTCACGGCATGAGAAAACATAAATTTGTGATTGACGAAAGAATAGTGGTTTGATAAGTACCTATACATAGAGGTCCATGAATTTTTTTATGTTCCTTCCCTGTCGAGCTATACAAGTGGATCGCTAAATTAGCGGAGGGACAAGGAAGGTGGAGGCTTGACAGTCCAATAGTGTGGACCCTGGAGTTAGTGCGAAGATTAGAAGCCTATGAAGATAAGATCGCACATGCTGTCGATCACTGGCTTGATTGTGTCATCGGAGGGTTTGTGACAGAGTTTGCGGTTGATTCCTTGGTGACCTACAATGATGAGGAGCGATGCTTCTTCAAGGGACCGCAAGGAAAGTATTTAATATCTTTGAATAATTGGATTAAAATGCTCTTGTCTGTAAAGCAGGTTATGCAATTACCTTCATGTTTAGAGCTATGCGAAGTGGAAAGTTATTCAGGGATAAAAGGGGAACGGGACCTTAATATAGCCCACTGATTGAGCCTCCTCTAAGTGATGATGAAGGAGCAAACTAGGCTTCTCCGCAGAGCGCTGTCTAGATAATAAGACAAGGGTTCCCTCGAATACCCCATCCACCCACACCACCTCCATCTTCACCTCCACCGCATACACCTTTGTCCACACTGCCACTACCTCTGCCACCATTTAGTGTGACGAATACGATGAAGTTTCTTGTTTTAAGGTCTTGGGAAATGAGGACCCAGACTAGTTTTGATTCGTTGCAAAGGCTGTATGGCAAGCTCAGAATATTACAGATGATCAGATGAAGAAATAAACATTGGTTACTTCTTCACAAGATCGTGCGCTAACGTGGTACATCAAGTACTACCAGCTGCGTTGGTAGACATTCAGACTACGCTAAACAAGGAATTCAGTAGACCCAAGTTTGGAGCACAATCGATCATGGGATTCAAGGAGATCATGATGAAGCTTGGCGAGACGCCCTAGCAACTAGATCAAAGATTGAAATGCAAGATTCGTGAAGCCAACATGAATCTTACGGATGGGCAGCTCCATGAATGGTTTATGGCTTCTCTCTCTCCTCATTTAAGGGTTGCTTTAATACAACGAAAGATTTGGACCTAGGCAGAAGCCCTGGAGATTGCGATGAGATTGCATGAGACACTAATTCAAGATGCTACTTTGGGGGTTTAGCAGATTCACGCAAAGTTGCAGAATCTTTGCCTAGAGTTCCACAGTCTGAAGAAAGATAGAGTGGCTCGGCCTAAGGTGCACGAAGAAGTTTGGCATTTGAATTGTAAGAGTCAAGGGCATGATAAAGATCATTTCCATGTCTTCATGAATTATGTTGCAGGAGGAAGTTCAATGCCTTTGAGGCCAGAAAATCAAGTAGGGCCAAGTAGAGGGCTCGCACTGTGGTGTGCTATCTGTCAAGTAGCTGGAAAACATGTGATAGACAATTGTCACTTGCTGTAAAAATTTGTATAGACACCGCAACAGCTCTTCTGCAACTTCTTTAAATCAGTAGGTCGCGATGAGCATAATTGTCGTAGTTATGAGTTGATGATGGACAAAATGCCTACATATCGAATACAGACTAAAACATGACCTCTGAATCAAGGCACTGGGGGAGCGTGAGGAGGATATCAGGGGTGTGCATGAGCTCTAGGTGGAGGAGGAGTTGCGAGAGGTCGTGGACAAATTATTTTCTACAACTGTAGAGGACCAAGACACTACGCTCGAGAATGTACGAACCTAACGCGCTTATCGTGCTGATACTGTACTCAGTTTGACCACGCGATGAAAGATTGCCCTGTATTAATAGCTAAGATGCGTGAAAAGGGGACACAGCCTCAGCAGCCTACCCAGAACATGCAGATGATGAGGGATGAACCCCGTGAAGAGGATCCTAATGTGAATATTGTGCTGCAAAGTGGAATGATGACTGGCAAAGATAAGGGAAAGCAGCCTAAAGAAAGTGAATGGGTCTGCAAAGCTCCAGAGAAGGAGGTTGGCTTTGATCTAGAGTGCACAAAAGAAACCTTCATGGAAGCAAAGAAAAGCTTCGCTGAGGCTTCTACCTCAGGAAGTCAGGATAAGCAAGAGGAAGAAATGGACCCATCCATGCTTGCTACCTTCTTGGAGACCTGTATGAAGCTACTACGCGATAGCAAGGCCGTGAAATGATTGCAGGAGTTAATGATGGTAAAGAAAATTATCTTGAGGGACTATGCGTGGTCAGCAAAATTGGTAAGCATAAGGCAAGAATAGGGCGTGAGATGAGGCTTACCGCGCAAATAAGCGAATATGAAATGGACCAAGTTATTATGGATCTTGGGTCAAATGTGAATTTTTTTCCGAAACAAACATGGGAGAGAATGGGGAGACCTACACTGCAGTGGTCTCCTATTCAACTGAGGATGGTGAATCAACAAAATACTATCCCCATGGGAAGATTGCAGGGAGTGACAGTAGATATTGAAGGCACAAGTGCATTGGCTGATTTCGAAGTGATAGAGATTTTCGATGACAAAAATCCCTACCCCACGCTCCTTGGGATCGATTGGGCTATTGACATGAATGGGGTGATCAATTTGAAGAATCGAACGATGTCATTTGAAAGAAAATAGCTCCATGTAGTAGTACCTTTGGGCCCTACAGAAGGACCGCGCTATACTGAACCAGTCCACGATTATGAAAATGACGATGATTTGGACCAAATTTATATGATAACAGCATGAGATCAAGATTGGGTGAATCCGACAGCTGATGGACGTATTGCATGGGATTGAAAAATCTCCTGCACATAAAATTCAGATGAGGAATCAGAACACTTGCAGAATCGATTGCATGAATTATCTACACTGCGTTGTAACATGATGACTAAATCCCTGCACTGTGTATCATCGGAGGTAAGAATTCTGCCTTATTTGATGGTTTAACTGATGTTGATAAATTTTTGGATGCATTTGAAAGGGAAGTGCTAGAGAAGCATCGCTTCCAAGCCTTGGACTTGGGACTATGCCCTACGCCTGCAAGATGGTGGGGTACACATAAAGACAATTTTGATGGATGGCGTGAATACAGAAGAATGATCAAGGTGCAGTTTGGTCGCCCAAAGGTGTGATTGATAGAGAAATTCGATGGGAGGAGTGATCTGTGCGACCACTTAGCAAAATGGACTGATGCTTATGGAGCAAAACTGCAACTGGAGTGGGTGCACCTGTTCTATCACACTTTGGTGGTAATACTAATGAATTAGTACTTGGAAACAGAGCTCCACCATGGCACAGGTGAATGGGATATTTTGAGGTAGGGGTTCCTAATGACATTCAACTTTGAAGATGGATTTGAGTGCATCGATGAAGCGTTACAGGAGGTCAAAGCAACGATCTTTAGAATATTGCAGAACCCCTTAGATTTGATTCAACTAGATTGGACCACCCAGCTATTCCATGCGCTACAGTGCTACAATGTGACTACGGAAGGAGAAGAGGAGGATCCATGGAACATTAATATCCTAGAGACAAAAGGTCACAGTGAAGTTGAGGGGTCGTAGATAGAGAATCCAGATATCACCGCACCGCTAAAAACTAGACAAGTGAACATTGGAACAGAGGCAAAGCCAAAGTTTGCAAAGATATGGGACTATTGGGATGATGCTATGGTGGATAAGGTCACTGAGCTTCTCCATGAATACCAGGATTTGTTCCCTACAAGTTTTTCAGGACCAAAGTAAAACTTTCCATTAGTCATGGCTTTTACTGTGAATTGTGTTGGTCGCATGGGAGTTGTCAGAGGACATTGAGTTTCCTCCGATTCAGATAAATTTACCAGAAGAAATGAAGTTTGCTTTGCTATGGGCCACAAAGGACTCTACGAAGGTTAGACAAACTAATTTTTTCTGGGTATTAATGGAGATGAGAATTCATATGGCCATCAACCGAAAGCCATGGTTGTCACCAAGCATTTTTGAGCATTTATATGGCTATGTGGAGTTCAAAGCAGACTTCAACCATGTTTACATCTGGGCATTAAAGGATCCGGACCATAAGTGGTATGATCTCCCCTAATTGGCTACAAATGATTCCATCGCAGAGGTCCTCAAGTGATGGCCATCTGATTGGCACACACCATTGGGTTTGCCCTTCGAGACTAAAAAGTCTGCAGAGAAGCAGAAAAAGAAAGCAGCCCGACTTAAGGTGTAGCAGTTGGCATAAAAGAGGAAGAAGGAGACTAAGGAGAAGGCCCGCACAGAATTAGAGAACACCACAAATGAAAAAGTAGATCAGGAAGAGTGTGGCTCTTATAGAAGTATGAAATCTCCTTCCCCCCAAACGGAGGAAGAAGAACAGTCGGAACAGGGTAGCGGAGATCTGGAGAGCACTCTGTTTCATGTAAAGCAACATAGGGAACAGGAAAAGGAGGGACAATGAAAGAATACCAAAGCCTCCAAATCATCGCTAGATCCAATCACCTTGACGGAGGGTGACTTGGATGATATTGGAGATAAGGTAAGGGATACGACAGCGAAACTACTGCAACAGTTTGAGTAGTAGCAGAAGCAGGCACTAAGTGCCATAGAAATGGGTCTATGCAAGTTTTAGATCCAAACAAATATACTGTAGGTAGGTGCACGGAAAAGTAGTGTGACGTCAACTATTTTGGCATCAAGGACCACTCAAGCTGCAAAGTTGGTTCGATCCTTGGATCTTCGGGCAGCCGCATTGGCGAATGGAGCTCTGAGAATGGAGGCGGAAGCTGACAGGGCTACTTTCAATTCTTTAAAGAATATTGGTCTAAACTTGGCCATGCTCCCCAGTGAATTCCTTCACACACTACAAGTAGGTGAGATTGAAGAGCTTAAGGCCTGAGAGTAGTGCGTGCTGAGCATGATCAATGAGTAGAAAGTCGACAACGAACAAATATTTTTTGAGAAGATAGTCACGCTAGAAGCATGGAAGAGGGTTCATGATAAGAATGAACCAACCAAAACCGTGGTAGCCGAAGCATGCAGAACTGTTCCAGTGGAGGCCAATATTAGAAAATTGGCTGTAGGAATGCCCAATGCAAGGATAGAGATGGCCATGGTTCAGTTCGAACTGAACCTTAAAATCACAGAGCTTGAGTTTAAGTCACAACCTTCAACTCCACCAGAGGTCAGAGCATAGTGTGAGGCAACTATAAAGGGTGCAGTCGCAACAGTAGATGTCACGGTGGCAGATTGCACCATGCTCTTTGAGTAGTCTATGGAGGTCATTACAACTCTGTAGGAAGATTCTAACCTACAGTGTTTGAACACAGAGGCAATACAATTAAGATAGAGCGATGAAGCACACCATCGCTATGTCACAACGACTGGCTAAGCTGCATGAAGAAAAGCAGTTACTTGAATAGGTGGAGGCAGTGTAATAGAAAGAGGCAGTCCTCAAGTCCAGATTTGGGCCTTAGCTAGACGAGGCCTATGTCATCTCTGCCACCATTAAAGAGAAGTTGGTAGGCCTACAGCAGACACAATATAAGGTAAAAGAAGATAGTGTAGGGCCAGCAATAGAGTAGCTAGTCAAGCAGCTCAAGCAGGCAGCCACGCAGAGTGGGTCTAAGCTAGTAGTGGAGCAAGTTGAGCTGGGAGGTCTTCACAGTAAGATCTCTGCACTAGAAAAGTGACTCGGGGGCAAGTCATGATATTTGTGTTGGGGGCCTATTGGGACAGAGTCCCCTAAGGGTCAATTTTGGGGCAAAAGCCCAAGTTTTGGGGTAGAAAGGCCAAGTTTTTATTATGTAAAGTGTAAAGTCTCCACAAGTTGTGGTCACAGAGCGTTTAGATAGTAAGTGTCATAAAGGGATTTTCCCTTCTTTTATGTAAGTTGTGTAGGCTTTTATAGACCTACCCATGGTCCACGGACCATGGGATTGTATAAAAAGGAGAGTATTAGAGAGTCTAAGTAGATGATATTTGATGTTGATGAATGTAATGGGTCATTAGAAGTAAAGAGTGAATAGTTTTAGTGTAGAAGAGAGGCTCTGCAACTCTGTGCGTAGAGGCCTAGAGTAGAGTCCATAGCTGAGTTCACAGACCCCTACATCTGAGTGCGCAGGGTAGTCTTGAGTCTGTAAGGAAACCTAAAGCATCAATAAAGAGATTATTTTGGAAATATATGTGTTTTGTCCATTTATTTATGTTATGAATGAATGTGTTTACGTTGTGATGAATATTGGGTTTATGATTTAATACTGTATTGATCCGGGATTCTGCATGGTTTACATTGTTATATGAACGCAAGTAATAATATCTGTTTACGTGAAGAATACCTTAATACATGTTAAAGATATCAAACACTTAAGCTGATTTGGGTAATAACAACCTTAGGAGTAATTATAGAGGCGCGTAAGTGGTGGATTTACCTGTTTAGGGTCCGCAAAAGATAGTCGTAGACCTTTACGAAGGGCTGGAGGTTGATAATAGGAAGTTATATCGATAAGCCTTAAGGGCTTATCGATCTATGTGAAGGAAGTTTTACTGCATAAAACGACTTCACAATCATCTTTGGGTGTGGAAACTTGGTTCCAACATCCCCCCCATACTGCTTCGAGTGAGACTTTAGTCAGTGCTCTGCGAATTGGTGCTGAAAGGGCCAATAGTGTAGGGATTTGTTTGGCAAACTTAACTCTAAACCTAGGTTAGGACCCACTAAGCCAACAATACCACAACAACTAAAGGAAAAAAAGAGCAAAAGGGATTTGCTATAGTTGTGATTGAAAATAGACTAAAGGTCATAAGTGTGGTGAGAAGAAATTATTTTACATAGATTGTGAAAAGGATGAAGAAAATAAATAAGAAGCATCAAAAGAAGAATATATACACCAGGAACCAACCCATGGGTTGAAAAACAAGAAATGAATCTGACCATATCCTGTAATGCATTGGCGGGAATTACCACCCCTATCACTCTTAAGAGAGAAGGTATATCAAGAAGAGAAAGATGATAGTGATGATTGTTTCGGATAGTGCTCATAATTTTATTCATTGTAAGATAACCAAGGATTTGAATTTCTTTCTATATCCAATACCAAAGTGTCGTGATGGTTGCAAATGTAGGAACTATAAATTACCAAGGGAAGTGCCATAATATCAATCTAACCATGGGGGGACATGTATTGAATAGACCAATTCTTGCCATTCCAATCGGTGGTGTGGATGTTCTATTAGAAGTCCAATGGTTACAATCTATGGGGATGATAACTTTTAATTTTCAAGAACATTTCTTGATTTTTTTCCTCAAAAGGAAAGGAAATTGAATTAAAGGGTATTGTAGGGAAACCTGGGAAAATAATTAGTTCTAATGGAATGACAAATATTTTGAAGAAGGAACAACGAGGGGTAATTGCACAATTGTGTTCACTAGATGTTCAAACATCTAAGTCATCCATTTCTTTAGATCTCCAAAGAGTTCGTGACAATCATTCCAAGGAATTTGAGACTCCCAAAGATCTCCCACCTATTTGCAATCATGATCATGCTATTCACTTGATTCTAGGAAGAGTTCCTCCAAACATTACACCTTATAGATATCCTTATGCCTAAAAGAGTGAAATTGAATATATGGTTGCAAAAATTCTAGAGGAGGGTATAATTCAACCTAGCCAAGGTTCTTTCTCTTCTTCGGTACTATTGGTGCAAAAGAAGGATGAATCATGGAATATATGTCTAAATTATAGAGAGATCAACAAGCTTACTATTAAAGATAAGTTTCCCACTCCTGTCATCGATGAATTGTTAGATGAACTACATGGAGAAATTTACTTCATGAAGCTAGATCTTCATTCAGGATATCATCAAAATAGAATGAAGATAGAAGACATTTTGAAAACAACATTTAGAACTCATGAAGATCATTATGAATTTTTGGTCATGTGTTTTGACCTTACTAATGCACCTTCCACATTTCAAGGTTTGAGTACCCTTTGATAAAAAAAATATTTTATTATATTTTGATAATATAATAATCTATAGCAAGTCTTTGAAAGATCATGTTCAACATGTTGACAGGGTGCTCAAACTATTCGACGAGAAACAATTATATGAAAAATCCTCCAAATGTTTCTTTGGGGTACAGGAAGTGGAATATTTGGGTCATATTGTATCCCATGAGGGTGTTAATTTAGGAAGAATTCTGATCCAATCAGAGATAACACCATCAAGGTTATTCTAACCTTATTGTAACGTCTACAACCACCCTCCAAATTTTTTCCTTCGCTTCATTTTGGAGCCTCCCTCCTCAAAATCAAGGCAACTATCCTGCACTGATCAGGTACTTGTGTTTATTTGATTTTATTTGTCGCTTAAAATTGTGTGTCCACTCACTTGTCCTATCAATCAACCACAACATGACCCAACACTTGGTTCACAATCAGGCTTTATGTTGTTGGGAAAAATTGCGCAATCCTGGAGGGCATTTTGTCTTCCCCTCAGGAATTGCGCAGAGTAGCCCAACGACTACCTTGCACTAAAGAATTGTGCAGAGTCGGCCAACAAGCCTTGCTATGGAAAATGCACAGGGTAGGCCAGCTGACACTACTCTCTAGAAATGTGCAAAGTAGGCTAGCCAACATTACTCTCCAAAAATGTTCAGAGTAGGCTAGCAACACTGCACTGGAAAATTGCGCAGAGCTAACTAGACAGTTAGGGCTACTCAGCCCAGAAGCAACGTAAAATATTTTCCTCACTTGTTATGTGTTTCATGTGCTGATAGGTTGCCCGATTCCCTCCAGAATTGAGCAATCCTTCCTTGCATGCTAGGAATATTTTCCTGAAAAGAAAAAGCAAAAAGCGAAAAAGCATCCCTATATTTTAGGGATCTATTTTTAGCTGCGAGAGTTGCATGCAAAGTCAATTTTAGAAACTTTTCACCAAGTGTCATTTTTTCCTAGATTTGTGCATGCACGTCATAAACCCTAAGTTAGCTAAATCTATTTAAATGATGCCTCAGAGCTCATTCTTCACATTCAATCTTGGAGCTTTGGCATTCCTAAAGCATCTAGGAACCTTTGGTACAGTCGGCGCAACTTTTCCGGGTAAGTTTTTGTTTTCATGTCTTTTGTGGCGTTTTCTGTCGCTTTTTATTTCTCGGTTTGTATGAGTGTTGTTTCCCTTGTTTTATTGAACGAATATTGGAATTTTAATGTGTTTTAACTTGTAGAAGTGTTGTTTCAAGTTATGCATTACCTTTCCTTAGTGTCACATGCATAACATTGTTTTTGCACTAATAGTCGTCATTATGACGACTCTCTTCATGAGCTTCATGGTTTTGTCGTTTGATTGATTTCTGCACTTGCCTAAATTTCATGCATGTCTATTCACTCAGTTCTACACCAAATTTGTACACACATTCACTCCTTTGCATTTTCAGGTTGCCATTGGGAAGATATGGGTTGTCTTGGCCCAGATCTTGTTTCTCCCAGCGTGATCTGTGCATTCCTGGTAGTCAAGGCTCTTCCTAGCCTCCAAGAATTCCGTAAAAGTTGTCCACACTAGCTCCCAGTTGTGCTCTATGAAATCCTTAGAGGCAGTGCACCAGTCCTTCCCACTGGAACTACGCAATGTGTAGTTCTAGCCAGCAACCCAGCTTGTCTGATCTGAGAATTGTGTAGTTTCAACCAGTAGTCAGCCTCACTGGACTACGCATTGTACATTTCCAGTCAGCAGTCAGCCTCACTGGCAAATGAGACTACACAATACACATTTCCAGCTGACAGTCTCCTAGCCTCCTATATTCAATGTTGTGAAATCTTGCCCAACAGTCACCAATTTGTTTCCCGATTGATTCTCAAGTTGCTTTATGTTTTTAGCTGACATTGTCTTTCCATGAGTGTCTTCTCTATCTCCAGGTACCACAGGTTTTTGAGAAACTTCTTAGCAATATATGTATCATAGCCTTCAAGAGAGCTAGATCAAAAGACACAGTTGAAATCAGTACTGGAGATGTGTTTGAGTAGGGGTCTATGAGCTTGCTCATGTACACATACACACACTTCTTCATTGAGAAAGACATCAAGATCACATGGCAAGACATCAACACTATTTTTGCAGGCTACTTTGAGGAGAATATGGAGGACCGACAAGTCTATGTCAATATTCATAAGTCAAGATTATACAAGATTGCATGCAGGTATCCCACCTTCCCCTGCACAGATGTGATCCAATGAATTATCTCACACACTAATCCTAAGACGATGATATTGAGTAGTGTCAGTGGAATAGAGCTTTCTTCTTTCAGGACAGAATATTATCAGCAAATGTACCATTTGTTGGAAATAATACTGAGAGGGGGGGGGTGTGAATCAATATTTACAAATCAATAACCTTTTCATTTCCATAGTCATATTTATATATGCTACTTCAATGAAGGGAACTCGCGTGTGCACGCAACTGTTCTTAAGGCAACCAACGTATATCTAGTGAACTTATGATTCAGTTAATTCATCATATGTTGATCTTTAATCAGTGCATCAATACTTTATTAAACATTAAATAGTAACCATGTGCAGTAATAATAGAATAAACCATCACACATAAGCAATACACACGAACAACAAGATTTAAGGTGGAAAGCCAATGTGGGAGAAAAACCACCTGATATTGTTGTCTCTGTCTTCTTTTAATATAAAGAATAATCTGTTTACAATCTTGTACTAGTGCAGACTCATACTAGTACATAGGCACCCACCTGCAAAAGGCTACAACCTTCTCTCATTCTCCAACTCATACTGGAAGAGAGCTACAACCCCCTAGCTCTTATACTAGCCAATATGTTTACTAGTACGTAGGCGTCAGCCTACAGAAAGCCACAACCTTCACTCGTACTCCAGCTTCTACTGGAAGGGAGCTCCAACCCCCTTCGGACAGATCACCAGCCACTACTAGCAGGAAGCTTTGACTTCCTCACAGAAGGCTCCAACCCTCAGCATCCTCCAGGGACCACGTTTCATGAATTTTCAGATTGGATACTCCTAGTACACAACACTACAATATGAAGGCCGCGTTTCATCAAATTTTCACACTGGACCCATTAGTAACATTGAAGCTCAAAATCAATCACCACTGCAATACAACCATCAAATAAATCTTCGTCAGCCAATCACTGAAACCCAATCATCAATCTCTGATATAACTTAAACAACCAATAACTAAAACCTTTGAACCTTTGACACAACTGAATCAAACAATGACTGAACCTCTGACACAACTGGATCAACCATTCATTCAAACTTAATCAAATTCAACCAATCGACTGGAACAAAGAGATCATTGTAACCAATACACAGATCTGAACCCAAAACACTGCATCAACAACCAGAACTAACTGTAACCTCAAAAGGCATGTGTCAGAATGTATACACTCCTTTAATGAAGTAAACCTGCATGTATATGCTACTTCCTTTTGCCCAACCTGCATATACCTCTAAAGATACTGAATCATAAAATCTCTGAACCACAAACTATACCAATCAGTGACATTCTAAAGATCTACTATCATATTACAAAGTTCTAAATAGATAGCAACAAGGAACACCTTGCTTTCTCAATCAATCAATCAACCAAACTCAATCTCCTTATACAATAAATTTTATTTTCAAATATAATGAAGACATCATTGACAAACAACAGTAAAACAACAACACTGATATGATATACTAGTTATCCTTGATCATCAAGCTTTTATTTTTCATACGCTACTTGAAAGAGTTGAACCAGCATGTATAAGCACCTTCACCAAAGTGAACCAGTGTATAGATCTGCAAATACTTACTTATAACTTCGTTGCAATTCTAGAATTCAGACATACCCAGATCATCACATATAAAGGATAAAACATGTGTTAGCCATTAGATCTAGCCTATCCATTATCAGGTCACATAATGATAAGTCGTTATGATCCTGATCCATCATTAGATCTCATCCATCATCAAACACTCAGGTGCATACTTAGTCTAGATCAATCAAAAAATCAGAAACTCATAACATGCATATTTTCTTTTGATCTAACACTTCATAAGATATTCATTACTTGTGCACTTAGCCCTTTGATCTTGTTCTCCTTATATACTTAGATCCTTTTCTAATACCTTTGACCAAAACCTTGGACCAATACCTTGGACTAAAAACCTCTGACCAATACCTTGGACCAAAAACCTCGGACCAAAGTCTCAGACCAAAGTCTCGGACCAAAAATATCAGACCAATACCTCAAACCGAAACCACAATAAGGATCTGTGGTATTCTCGGACGAGATCAAATAGTCGTTACTCCACTCAATATTGTGGGCTAATACCATGGTTTTGACCCCTGGTATTCTCTACTCTTGAAATTCCTTGCTTTTCCAACCTATACGTTCTTTTCCTCATGTGAAAGTGCATGTATACGTATATGCTCTTTTTTTTCTGTGAACTCGCATGTATATGCTACTTGGACAAGGTGAACTAGCATATACTTCTTAAACCATTCTCTTTCTTCAATTTCTTGATTCTGATATGTAGTCCTTTGTTCCTTCATCCTATTCTTTTGTACCATTACTTTGTTCCCTCTTAATACACCTACTATAATGTGATTTTCCATGTTACTTCTGAAATGATTCCTTTGAACTACCCTGCATTTTGTCACATATGTAAACACAACTTCCATGCATTCTGTCAGATCTAATATCTCTCTTGTAGATTCACCTAGTTACGTAGATTAATATAGTTACCATATACAAGTCAGTTGTTCTGCTACAATTAGGTTCCCATCAAGTACAACACATGCATCATAATGCTAACAATCTCCCCCTTTGGACTTGATGGCAACTATATTGGTGTTGATTACTTCAAGCTGTAGAAACTGTTAGACGTATCAAGCAACACCAAGATACTCTCCCCCTTTGACATTAAGGGCAAAGGGAGGACCAAGATATTCTCTCCTTTTGAGATCAATGGCAAAGGGCTGACCAAAATGAAGACTTCCATATCTGAACAACTGAATATGAACATTGATCGTGCTCCCTCTGATTAAAATCCCCTTTTTTACATGTTGAGATGCACTAAACTGTCCATGCTCCCCCTGAGCACATGCAAAGTTTGCAAAAAATATTTTCCAAAAGAATAACACGACTCTATAACTCAACTATGTGAGTATGACCTTCCTATCACAAATGAATCATACATACATCAATCTCCCAACCAAGTGGGGATATACCAAATTTGACTCATCTACCCAACCAAGTGGGGATATACAAATTGTTTATACGTGACTGAAATATAGAAATTATTACATCATCCTTCCCATGCATAGTGGGGGTACAAATTACATCATATGAGAAAAAAGTACTCATTAAAAGAATATGACAGACAAAGACATATTATGGGCCTTTATATGACCTTTACATCAAATGATATACATGACATTTATAAAAAAGACCAAAGATCTAAACAAGACCATGATAGTCATCAGCAACTATCATACACCATATATGATTTGTTCCATAAGCATCTATCAGCAACATCCAGACCAACAACCTATCATCATAAAGTAAGAAGGCATCATCATTATGTGACTAAGTGAGCCATGTCTCCAAATATCCATGTCTTCATGAGACCTGCAATAACACCATTCTCTTGGCCAACCAACAATGTTTATCAATATCCAACTTAAGTAATCATCTATGTATCCAACATAATGTATATCCATTAAAGAGATAGCAATATGTATCTAGCAAACCATGAGCTCATAGTCATTTGTCAAGCTTTCTCAATACCATCAATAGAAACAATCCTCAACCATGTGAGAGCCAGGAACTATAGGAATCCTACATCATAACTGCACCATATGAACTTTATGCATCTTTGAGGGCATGATGACAGCAACATGAAAGAAATGAATGGCTCATCATCAAGTAATGAAGTTGTGTACTCAAGCTTTGTACTTCTCCTTGTCCTTATGAATATCACCATGTAAGTAACATATATGTATTGTATGAATCATCAAAAGTCATCCACAATCACCCATAAATCTGATCTGAATAACAACTATGTAACCCCAAGCAATAAAAGTATCATCATCATAGACAACTCATAACCACAACATAGCATGATGTATCATTTAAACACTTTAGCCACATAAGCATCATCACCATTGATACGAATCATTAGGTACCAAGAATTTCTAAACATAATACCAAAAATGCAATATTAGAAGCATAGCATATTCTCCCCCTGAACCTGTGCCACATGTTCACTGTCAGATCTGATCATTGCATATATCAGTAAGAAATATCAAGCATCATCATCAATCAGATATACATCAAGTCATCAACAACTTATGAGGATCAAAAGCACTTCTAAATAACATCCACAAACTGTAGTCATCAATCATTAAGACAGAAAAGTTAATTGATAATTGTATGAACCATATCAGATCATTTTTCTAAGACCGTCCCACTACTTCTTCATCAAACCAAAATATACATGATTGTGCAGCTTCGAACTCACATATATACGCAACTTGTCTTCATGATAACTGCGTATGAGAATTAGAACACTGAAATTTCATACTCTCAATTTCTCCTGAGTCTATTATGTCTGTATACTGAGCTATGCCACATATTTCTGGCTGTACTTCCTTCTTCTTCCATACCTTGGAGTGTGATGATGTTTGCTCCTTTTGGTATGTTGGCCAAATTTTTCTCTTGCATTCTTTTGCTATATGCCCAAACTTGTTACAAGCATAACATCTTATATGTTTCATATTCCCTTTATAACAGTTAATGGCTTTGTGACCAAACATATTGCAAGAAAAACAATATCCCTTGAGGTACCTAGAAGCTGACGATCTTTCTGTGTAATGGTTATTAGCTTGAACCATTCTACTTCTGCATCTGGCTACAACATGTCCAAAATTATGACATATAAAACATTCAACATTATTCATCGAAGGAAAGAATCGATTAACACTTCCATAGTTAGGAGTAAATGATTTTCTTTGAAGAATTTCTTTCCTTGGTTGTTGATGGGGTTGACCTCTTATCTCCTTGTTGAGCATTTCAGATTTTGCACTAGAGTTCCTTGCTTCAGTTTGTGAGCTAGATTCTCCTTTAATAGTTTCATGAAAACCAAGACCAGATTTGATGGCAAGAGACTTTTGACTACTAAGAATATCATCCAAAATCTTAGTACCATCTTGAAATCGTAAAATTTTATCCTTTTCTTCTAATTTACCTTTTAGGATATTTACCTCAACCTGATATTGCTCTTCCTTTTCAAGATACTGCTTCCTCATTTTCTTAATCTTTTCTTCCTTCCTCCACTTATTGCCTTAATTCGAGAACTTCATTTTCTTGTTATTCAAATTCTTGGAGTAGTTCTTCATTCTGCTTATTTGAATTTTTGAGATCTTCTTTTAGAGAAACGACCACAGCTTCAAGACCTTCATAGTAGCTAGTTCTTTCTATAAGTTCCTTGGTTGTTGTGTCCTTTTCATTCACTCCATTTCTCAATGATGTCACTTCATCCTGCAGCCTTTGACATTGATCTTTCCTTTCCTTATATTGCTTCCTTACTTTGTTTCATTCCCCCAACTGAGATTTTAATCTGGTAACTTCTTCTTTGTAGGCACATTCTTTTTTATCAATTAGATCTTTTTGATCTCTAATTGTGTTTGTGAGATTTTTAAATTCTGCCTCTATTTGATTTCTTTCTCTTTCACCCATAAGAGAAAATTCAGCTATTTTTTTGTCACATTCATCATCTTCAAATGAATATAGAAATGCATCACAAGAGGACAACAAATTTGTACCTGATAATTCTTTTGCTTATTCATCTTCATTCTGAGGTGATTCTGAATCTAAAGAGTTACTTCCACATAATGGCCAATCATCTCTCCCACTGTCAAAGTTCCTTTGAGATGTCTTCTTGTTTTGAGGTGATTTCTTCTTTTTCTTCTTTCCCATTGTTACTACGGATCTCCTTCAAGCGATCAAGCTTCTGCCAAAGGACCTACTCTGATACCAATTGTTGGAAATAATACTGAGAGGGGGGGGTGAATCAGTATTTACAAATCAATAACCTTTTCATTTCCATAGTCATATTTATATATGCTACTTCAGTGAAGGGAACTCGCGTGTGCATGCAACTATTTATAAGGCAACCAACGTATATCCAGTTAACTTATGATTTAGTTAATTTATCATATGTTGATCTTTAATCAGTGCATCAGTAATTTATTAAACATTAAATAGTAACCATGTTTATTAATAAAAGAATAAACCATCACATGTAAGCAACACACATGAACACCAAGATTTTGTTGGCATTATGGTACAGGTTTGGAGCTATGGCAGAGGTGTTGTCCTTGATGGCAACTCTATCTGGTGACAGATCTCAATTCAGGCCTTCAGAATGAAGAAAAAGTCATATACGGAGGTTAATCTAGACAAAGACATGTATACACGCGGGTTGGACGTTTCTAAGGCGCATATGCGTATGCACGCACTTTCATGCAAGGAAAAGCGTGTATATGTTGGAAAACTTACCTTTGGTCCAGGGCAGTTAGTCATTGGTATTTGAACCTATGATTTTGGACCATGGTATCTTGTTAGAAGTTTTGCCCCCAAGTATTGAGCCCGTGGTATTGTGTTATTATGGTTTTGGACTGTGGTATTAAGAAAGGCCTAGGGCTATAAAAGAGGAAGGAGATCATTTCGCAAAGTATTTTGAAGAAAAGGAAGGAGATCATTTCGCAAAGTATTTTGAAGAAAAGGAAGGAGATCATTTGGCAAAGTATTTTGAAGAAATTGAATATCTAACCAGTGGTAGATCTGAATCTTTCGTGATTGGGGTTATGGTGCAGATCTGGATCTGAATGAAGAAAGAACCTAAGCGCAAGATCTATTGATGGGTCATAATTTTGAAGGCTGGAATGATAATATCTCTGTATGTTTTTGATCTGTATTGTGAGGCGCACGCTTGATCTACAAATCTGATAATCTGGGTTAATTTGTATTTGAAAGAATAAATTATCCTTGATAGATCTGTATGCAGGTTCAGTGAAGCTAAGACGCGTATACACATAGGTTCAGAAAAGGAAAACTACGTATATGCAGGTTTCTCCACATACAGAGGCGTATGCACGCAGGTTTCAGGTTTCTTAAGTAGCATATATGTATTCTTTTGTTATCTAGCTGCCTCTGTTTATTGTTGCAGTGTTCTGGGTTCAGAATTTGGTATATGGTTACTGTTTCTATGTTCTGGGTACAGCTTTCAGAGAAGTGTCTATTGTGAATCAATTTTGTTTAGTGGAAAGGAGTTTGGTTGAAGCAGAAATCTTGATGATTGATTGATGTTCATGGATCCAGTCTGAAAATTTATGAAACATGGTCCCTGGAAGAAAGAGAAGGTTGTAGCCTTCAGTAGGCCAGAACCTACGTACTAGTATCTTGGCTAGTACAAGAGCTAAGGGGGTTGTAGCTCCCTTCCAGGAGAAGCTGGGAAACGAGAGAGGGTTGTAGCTCTCTGCAGGCTGTAGCCTGCGTACTGGTAAAGGACTGCACCAGTACTTTGTAAAAAGAAGTTTCTAATTAAAAGAAGATAGAGACGAATTGCAGCAGGTGGTTTTCACGCACATTGGGTTTCCACCTTATATCTTGTGTTCTTGTGTGTGACTGTCCTCTGTTCTGTTTTTACTGGTCTGGTTACTGTTTATTTCACTTAGATACTTAGATTAATAATCAACATCTGAAATATCAAGTAAATTATAAGTTTGCTTTGTATACGCGGGTTTCCTTCTACATATTTGCGTATATACGCGGGTTTTACTAACTGAAGTAGCGTATATCTTTTGAAATTTTAAAAGGAAATATTTGGCTTGATAATACTGATTCACCCCCCCTCTCAGTATTATTTTCAACAATTGGAATCAGAGCGGGTCCTTCTGAGGAAGCTTGATTGCTTGGAGGAAGATCCATCATCATGAGCAACTATGAGAGAGAAGCATCTATCAGGCCACCAATTTTCGAAGCATATGACAGGTGATAAAGAAAATCTCGAATCATATAGTGTTTTAGAAAAGGGAAAGAAAGTCTCCTTTGGAAATGATACCCCTGTAGTCATAAAAGGAAGAGGCACTGCTCAATTGAAAGAAAAGGTCAAAGCTGGAAATGTTTTGTATGTTGATGGGCTGAAGCATAATCTTCTGAGTGTTAGTCAGATGTGCGATCAGGGAACCGAGGTAATATTTCGATCAAATGGATGTAGTGTTCGTGATCTTGATACAGGAAAAACAGTGATCAAAGGCAGAAGAACTCCAAATAATTTATACATATTTGAAGAAGGACAACAAAAATGCTATTTGAGCAAGGATGATGAACACTGGTATGGCACCGGAGGTTGGGGCATCTAAGCTTTTCACAAATAAGGAAAGCATGCAAATACCAGGCAGTTCGTGGTCTTCCAGATATCAAAATTCCAGACAACACAATATGCAAATCATGTCAGTTTGGTAAGCAAACCAGAACTAATTTCCCTTGGAAGGAAGGATCAGCTAGCAAGCCTCTTGAGCTAGCCCATACAGATGTATGTGGTCCATTTAGGACAATGTCACCTCGAGGAGAAGAATACTTCATATTATTCATTGACGACTTCTCCAGGATGGTTTGGTTAGGACTTATGAAGCACAAAGACGAAGCATTCGAAAAATTCAAATCTTTCAAAGCCTTGGCTGAAAACGAATCGGATCACAAAATTAAGTGCCTCAGGTCTGACAGAGGTGGGGAGTTTACCTTAAATGAATTTTTCGATTTCTGTGAAGAACATGGAATAAGAAGGGAATTCTCTACAGCTAGGACTCCTCAACAAAATGGAGTGGTGGAAAGGATGAACAGAACGGTTCAACAAATGGCTTGTGCTATGCTTGATGAGTCTCGAACTCCCGCAACCTTCTGGGGTGAAGCTGCATTTGCTGCGGTTGTTATTCTCAACAAAACAAATGTCCAAGTGAACAACACTCAAACTCCTCATGACCTCTGGTATGGTGAGACTCCTTCGGTAAAACATTTCAAAATTTTTGGAAGCAAATGCTATATTAAGAATAATGATGAACAGCTTGGCAAACTTGAACCTAAAGCAGATGAAGGCATTCTCCTTGGTTATTCTCCCCACAGCAAAGCATATAAGTGTTACAATAAAAGACTTGGAAGAATTTTTGACAACATTGATGTAGTGGTTGATGAAAAAGGATACATTCCCAGGCAAGTAAATTATGAAAATATCGAAGAGGACTACCCTCCAAATCAGACTGATGATGAAGAAGAACCTCTAGAGGCACCAGAGGAACAGATAAGGATAGAAGAGAAGACTCCATCCAGGTATGTTCAAAAGAATCATCCAGAATCTAAAATTTTGGGGCAGAAAGAGGCAGGTATACAAACAATAAGAACAATTGTAGAAGCCTCAAGCTATTTGGCTTTGCTTTCCTCCATTGAACCCAAAAATGTAAAAGAGGCATGCAAAGATGAATGCTGGGTCAAGGCAATGGATGAAGAACTTAAGCAGATCGAAAAGAACAACACTTGGGAGTTGGTTCCTAGAACAAAAGATAAGAATGTCATAGGGACAAAATGGATCTTTAAAAATAAGTTGAATGAAAATGGAGAAGTGATTAGAAACAAGGCCAGGCTTGTTTGTAAAGGGTATGCTCAACAAGAAGGAATACACTTTGAAGAAACTTTTGCTCCTGTTGCTAGACTTGAGGCCATCCGAATGTTCCTTGCTCTCTCAAGCTTTCAGAAGTTCAAAGTATTTCAAATGGATGTGAAATCAGCCTTTCTGAATGGAGACTTAGAAGAAGAAGTGTACATTGAGCAACCTGATGGTTTCATTCTTGGGAATGATCCAAATCTTGTATGCAAACTAAAAAAGGCTCTTTATGGTCTCAAACAAGCTCCAAGGGCTTGGTACTATCGTTTGGACAATTATCTTCATAAAGAGGGATTCTAAAAAGGATCAGCAGATGCAATCTTTATATAAAAATTGAAAATGACAAATTACTAATACTTGTTGTTTATGTAGATGATATTATCTTTGGCAGCAATGAAGAAGCAATGAGCCAAAGCTTTGCCTTGGTGATGCAGAAAGAATTCGAAATGTCTTTACTTGGAGAACTGACATACTTTCTTGGATTGCAAATCCAACAAAATAAAGGCAGTATCTTTTTGTCTCAAACCAAGTATCTCAAGCAAATCTTGAAGAAATATGGCATGGAAGATTCAAAACCAGTGTGTACCCCTATGGTTACAGGATGCAGCCTCAGTGCAAATGATGAATCTGCAGCAGTACATCAACCAACCTATAGATCCATGATTGGAAGTCTTCTTTATTTGACAGGTACTCGACCAGACATCATGCATGCAATGGGAATAGTTGGAAGGTTCCAGGAAAATCCTAAAGAAACCCATCTTCAGGCAGTAAAGAGAATTTTCAAGTATCTTCAAGGAACTCAAAACTATGGCTTATGGTATCCTAGAGATATAGATCTCACTCGACATGCTTATACAGATGCAGATTTGGCCGGAAGCGTGGATGACAAAAAGAGCACAAGTGGTGGAGCATTCTTTATGGGTTCCAGATTAGTATCTTGGTTCAGCAAGAAACAAAGTTCGATTGCTTTATCTACAGCTGAAGCGGAATATGTGGCTGCTGCATCTTGTTGCACTCAACTCCTTTAGATGATGCAAACCTTGCAGGACTTTCAAATCACTTGTACACCACCTATCTCCATCTTATATGATAATACAAGTGCAATCAGCATTTCAAAGAACCCAGTCATGCATTCAAAAACCAAGCACATACCAATCAAGTATCACTTTCTACGGGAACAAGTGTTGGAACAAAAGGTCAAGTTGGAGTATGTTCCTTCTAAGGAACAAGTTGCTGATATTCTCACCAAACCACTGCCCAGGGAGACATTTGAATACCTCAGATAGAAGCTGGGGGTAGTTGATGCATCATCTTGCTGTTGAACCTTGTCTATTTCAGATAAATATGGGTGTACACGAGTTGCCTGAGGAGGATCCGCGTACATACGCTGGTTTTTGCAGAGACAGTCATGTATATGGAGGCTTGATGGATATTAGTAGGGACAGGCTCTGGTTGAAGATAGTCTGAAAGGGGTCTGACAAAGACCATCTGGCACATGTTCAGGGGGAGCAGATAATCTTCTAATGATGCATAGTTGGCATTATCTTAGAAGCTTTTGGTTCTAGTTCACAGCTGTGGTTGGCTTCAAGTGGAACAAATGCAGAGGGAAATCATGGTTGCTGATCTGAATGAACATCTTCTTGCAGATCTTGTCTTCAGTTAGGGGGAGCATGGTCAGCACAGCAGGGCAGAGATTTCAGCATGCACTCAGGGGGAGCACAACCCTTTTCCCTTGATGACAAAGGGGGAGAATGACTTTGAAGATCAATGACTTTGAAGATCTTGGGTTGCCATCAAGTCCAAAGGGGGAGATTGTTGGCATTATGGTACAGGTTTGGAGCTATGGCACAGGTGTTGTCCTTGATGGCAACTCTATCTGGTGACAGATCTCAGTTCAGGCCTTCAGAATGAAGAAAAAGTCATATAAGTAGGTTAATCTAGAAAAAGACATGTATACACACGGGTTGGACATTTCTAAGGCGCGTATGCGTATGCACGCACTTTCATGCAAGGAAAAGCGCGTATATGTTGGAAAATTTACCTTTGGTCCAGGGCAGTTAGTCATTGGTATTTGAACCTATGGTTTTGGACCATGGTATCTCGTCAGAAGTGTTGCCCTCAAGTATTGAGCCCGTGGTATTGTGCTATTATGGTTTTGGACCGTGGTATTGAGAAAGGCCTAGGTCTATAGAAGAGGAAGGAGATCATTTGGCAAAGTATCTTTGAAGAAATTGAATATCTAACCGATGGTAGATCTGAATCTTTTGTGATTGGGGTTATGGTGTAGATCTGGATCTGAATGAAGAAATAACCTAAGCACAAGATCTATTGATGGGTCATAATTTTTAAGGCTGGAATGATAATATCTCTGTATGTTTTTGATCTGTTCTGTGAGGCGCACGCTTGATATATAAATCTGATAATCTGGTTTAATTTGTATTTGACTGTTTGAAAGAATAAATTATCCTTGATAGATCTGTATGCAAGTTCAGTGAAGCTAAGACACGTATACACGCAGGTTCAGAAAAGGCAAACTGCGTATATGCAGGTTTCTCCACGTACAAAGGCGTATGCATGCAAGTTTCAGGTTTCTTAAGTAGCGTATATGTATTCTTTTGTGATCTAGCTGCCTCTGTTTGTTGCTGCAATGTTCTAGGTTCAGAATTTGGTATATGGTTACTGTTTCTGTGTTCTGGGTACAACTTTCAGAGAAGTGTCTATTGTGAATAAGTTTTTTTCAGTGGAAAGGAGTTTGGTTGAAGCAGAAATCTTGATGATTCATTGATGTTCATGGATCCAGTCTGAAAATTTATGAAACGTGGTCCCTGGAAGAAAGAGAAGGTTGTAGCCTTCAGTAGGCCAGCACCTACGTACTAGTATCTTGGCTAGTACAAGAGCTAAGGGGGTTGTAGCTCCCTTCTAGGAGAAGCTGGGAAACAAGACAGGGTTGTAGCTCTCTGCAGGTTGTAGCCTATGTACTGGTAAAGGACTGCACTAGTACTTTGTAAAAAGAAGTTTCTAATTAAAAGAAGATAGAGACGAATTACAGCAGGTGATTTTCACCCACATTGGGTTTCCACCTTATATCTTGTGTTCTTGTGTGTGACTATCCTCTGTTCTATTTTTACTGGTCTGGTTATTGTTTATTTCACTCAGATACTCAGATTAATAATCAACATCTGAAAGATCAAGTAAATTATAAGTTTGCTTTGTATACGCGGGTTTCCTTCTACATATTTGCGTATATACGCGGGTTTTACTAATTGAAGTAGCGTATATCTTTTGAAATTTGAAAAGGAAATATTTGGCTTGATAGTACTGATTCACCCCCCCTCTCAGTATTATTTTCAACAGATTTAAGGTGGAAACCCAATGCAGGAGAAAAACCACCTGTTGTTGTTGTCTCTGTCTTGTTTTAACATAAAGAATAATCTGTTTACAATCTTGTACTGGTGTAGACTCATACTAGTAAGTAGACACCCACCAACAGAAGGCTACAACCTTCTCTCATTCTCCAGCTTCTACTAGAAGGGAGCTGCAACCCCCTAGCTCTTGTACTAGCCAATATGTTTACTAGTACGTAGGCGCCGATCTATAGAAGGCTACAACCTTCACTTGTACTCCAGTTGCTACTGGAAAGGAGCTTTAACCCCCTTTGGATAAATTTCTAGCCACTATTGGCAGGAATCTTTGACTTCCTCACTAAAGGCCTTAACCCTCATCATCCTCCAGGGACCACGTTTCATGAATTTTCAGACTGGATACTCTTGGTACACAACACTACAATATGAAGGGCACGTTTTATCAAATTTTGACACTGGACCCATCAGTAACATTGAAGCTCAAAATCAATCACCATTGCAATACATCTACATCAACCAATCAATGAAACCTAATCATCAATCTCTGATATAAATGAATCAATCAATCATTGAAACCTATGAACCTCTGACACAACTGAATCAAACAATCACTGAACCTCTGACACAACTGGATCAACCATTCATTCAAACTTAATCAAATTCAACCAATCAACTGGAACAGACAGATCACTGTAACCAGTACACAGATCTGAACCTAGAACATTGCATCAACAACCAGAACTAACTATAACCTCAAAAGGCATGTGTCAGAATGTATATGCTCCTTCAATGAAGAAAACCTACGTGTATACGCTACTTCCTTTTGCCCAACCTGTGTATACCTCTAAAGATACTGAATCATAAAACCTCTGAACCACAAACTATACCAATCAGTGACATTCTGAAGATCTACTATCATATTATAGAGTTCTAAATAGATAGCAACAAGGATCACCCTTCTTTCTCAATCAATCAATCAACCAGACTCAATCTCCTTATACAATCAATTTTACTTTCAGATCTAATGAAGACATCATTGACAAACAACAGTAAAACAACAACACTGATCTGATAGACTAGTCATCCCTGAACATCAAGCTTTTCTTTTTCATACGCTACTTGGAAGAGCCGAACCAGTGTGTATATGCACCTTCACCAAAGCAAACTAGCGTATAGATCTGCAAATACTTACTTATAACTTCACTGCAATTCCAGACTTCAGACATACCCAGATCATCACATATAAAGGATAAAACATGTGTTAGCCATCAGATCTAGCCTATCCATTATCAAATCACATAATGATAATTCATTATGATCCTAATCCATCATTAGATCTCATCCATCATCAAACACTCAAGTGCATACTTAGTTGAGATCAATCAAAGCATTAGAAACCCATAACATGCATATTTTCTTTTGATCTAACACTTCATAAGATATTCATTACTTGTGCACTTAGCCCTTTTATCTTCTCCTCCTTATATACTTAGATCCTTTGTTAATACCTTGGACCAAAACCTCAGACCAATAGCTCAGACTAAAAACCTCAGACCAATAGCTTAGACTAAAAACCTTGGACCAAAACCTTAGACCAATACCTCGGACCAATACCTTGGAACAAAAACTTGGGACCAATACCTCAGACCAAAAACCTCGGACCAATACCTCGGACCAAAACCACAATTAGGATCTATGGTATTCTTGGACGAGATCAAATAGTCATTACTCCACTCAATATTGTGGGCTAATACCATGGTATTGACCCCTGGTATTCTATACTCTTGAAATTCCTTGATTTTCCAACCTATACGTGCTTTTCCTCTTGTGAAAGTGCATGCATATGTATATGCTCTTTTTGTTCTGTGAACCCACGTGTATACACTACTTGGACAAGGTGAACCAGCAGATACTTCTTAAACCATTCTCTTTCTTCAATTTCTTGATTCTAATCTATAGTCCTTTGTTCCTTCATCCTATTCTTTTGTACCATTACTTTGTTCCCTTTGAATAGACCTCTTATAATGCAATTTTCCATATTAGTTCTGAAATGATTCCTTTGAACTACCTTGCATTTTGTCACATTTGTAAACACAACTGCCATGCATTCTGTCACATCTGATATCTCTCTTGTAGATTCACCTAGTTACGTAGATTCATCTAGTTACCATATACAAGTTAGTTGTTTTGCTACAAGTGGGTTGCCATCAAGTACAACACATGGATCATAATGCCAACACCATTTTCTGCAGCCAGTGAATAGGATGGATGCACCATTCTACAATCCCAACAACAGCACGAACCCAATAGACATCTTGAAGCGTTGGGTAAGGGAGCCATCAAATTTTAGGACGACACCCAACTAGTGATACAAGACGAAGACATTCAGGAAGG
This sequence comes from Pinus tabuliformis, assembly GCA_031772625.1. Classification (NCBI taxonomy): domain Eukaryota; kingdom Viridiplantae; phylum Streptophyta; class Pinopsida; order Pinales; family Pinaceae; genus Pinus; species Pinus tabuliformis. The sequence continues at coordinate 883,730,341 of CM062809.1, read as the reverse complement.
CATACCAATTCTTGGTCATCTTGGCATCCTGAGTGTATGACCAAGGGAGTATGGAGACCTTCCTGCAGAGTTGGCTTGCTATGTTGGATCACCTGGAAAGCGAAGGAAAACCTTTCAACTGGTTGGACATGTTGGCTCTCTAGTTGAAAGAGCATGTATCCAATGCCCGAAGTCTACCCAAGGATTAGCAAGCAATATTCTTCATGTCTTTCTACCTGCTTGATGTGATCTGTCCCCGTCAATAATTTCCTAGAATGGGTTGGGCATGGACACCTTTAGAGAATATTGTGAACATATATTTCAAGTTTCTTTCAGACTGTAGCTACTGAGGAGTCATGACTAGACTATCTGACCACTTCATTGCCCCTCTGTACGCAATGATCTTTAAATAAGTCTGCCTTGCATGTCCTAGGCAGTGATGGAGGCATTGCTAAGCATTGCAGATTGGTACACCTCACCTGATGGCACCTTCATCAGGATGTACAACATAGAGAAGGCTTCGCATGTGTTACCGAGGTTTGCCACATAGAAGCTGGTCATGCAGAATGTTCCATACCACATCTCGACAAGGTTATTAGCTGGACTGCATAAGAAGAAGAAGGCACCATGACCTATGCTTCCTTCACGAATTGGGTTGTACGCGATCTAGAGTTTGAAAGAAGTGGATGCTGAGGTCGAGGACTTCAAGAAGTTTAATTTCAGCACCAAGAGTTCCAATCTGTACAATCCACATGGATTATGCAGGAACCACTGTGCGAGAGTGTACTATTCTTGGATCCACGGGGCATGTCATTGGCCAGAGGAAGACCCATCATTAGGGGAGTTTTGAGGTCTAAATTGGTCCACCTAAGGAAACTATAAAGTAATAGCGGAAATAATAAAACAAGATTTGATTACATCATCAAATTTTAGAGGGAAAAAAGAAAAAAATATTTTTTCAACTCATATTTTCAACTTATCTCCCTATTGGTTTACTCAAATTTCAAGCAGAAACACTCCTTGGATGCATAATTTGATTCCTCATCCACAAAGTACCCATGTTTCATACTTTTGATGGACCCGAGTACATGAAAAACATGATTTCAATCAAGTTTCTTCATGTATTTCTCATTTTTCGTGTAGTAGGGTCCATCAAAAGTATGCAACATGGGCACTCCTTGTATGAGGAATTAAATTTTGCATCCAATGAGTACTCCCACTCAAAATTTGAGTAAAAGCTTAGGGAGATAAGTTTAAAATATGAGTTGAAAAATTAGTTTTATTCTTTTATTAATTTTTAATATTTTTACTTTTTTACTCCCAAAATGGTGAATCATCCCCCTTGGTTGACATCATCATCTTGAATCCTACTGGTTCTGATAAATTTTATTTTGGTTGTACATTTTTCTTAGGAGGCCCATTTTAGACCTCAAAATCCCCTAATGGGAGATATTGTTATAACTCCTCTTGGCTCAATGAACCGGTTAGCATGGCAGTAGAGTGGCTAGCAGCGCTCAAGGCAGCAGCACCACAGGGAGCGGGAATAACAAAAGTAGCAAGAAGCAAACCCGTGCAATACAAAGGCAAGAGGAATATTGTCGAAATCACAGAGATGGAGAAAAGATACCAGTTTAAGGAAGACCCACTTGTGGAAAGAGTAGCTTTGGAGATATATGCAAATAGGCTACAACACGACAAGAGAGTAGCGCAAAGAAAGTGGGAGAAGGAAAGACTAGAAGAAGCAGAGAGGTAGTTGCAAGAAGTAGAGTTGAAGCTCAAAGAAGAACAAGAGATGCGAAAAAGAGAGAAGGAAGCGCAACATGAACAGGAACAGGAGGAAATGCAAGGCGCACAAACAACGCAAAAAGTGTCGATGAAGGTTGAAGACTCTAAACCAGTAGCAGATGAGGAGCAGGGTGAGCAGCCACAGGAATAAGAACTTGCTCCGCAGGATGAATCGATAGTAGAACATATGGACATGGAGATGGAGTAGCCATAATAGGATCAGAACACTGACCTCATGCCAAAACCAACTGAGGTCACTCCATGGGCTTCAACAGCTCCAACAACAAAGCAAGTCCCAAGTGAACAAGGGGATACTATTATCCTTGAGGATAATCTGGGAACAGATGTGTACAACATAGCCTTTGATGAGTCACATCAAAGAGTTGTACAAGCACGTAGAATGCACACCCCAGATGAGCATACATCACCTGCACACTTTGAAGAATGGGTGATTGTGTCAGATGTACGAAGACATCTAGCTGCCTTGGCCAATGCTACAAAGGCTTATGCCGAAGCCACGAGCTCAAGTGTGAACTTCTTGATAGCAGAAAACGATCGCATGGCTAAGGAGTTGCAAGAAGCCAGGAAGAGAGAGGAACAATCAACATGATCCACCATAGCAGAGATAAAGAAAGTGATACTTGCTGAAATACCCATTGTTGAGATAGTCACACAGAGACTGTATGACAAGATCATCACTGTGCACAAGGTTGTTGTCCATATACATGGTCATCATCAGTGTTACACCAAGATAGCACGAACACTCACAGATATACATGTCATTGTTGATCATGTACAGACATGGACAATGAGGTATAAGGGAGCCCCGCTTCACTTGCACAAGATGATGAAGCCGCAGGTAGAGTTGGAAAAATCACACATCCGGAGTATGATATGGAACTATGAAGAACTCTCACCACTCATCACTAGTGTTGAGGCTTCGTACGCATGGTTGTTCAAGACTTTTGATGTTGTGGTGAGAAATTATGGCACCCCGTCGATTGCTACGCTGACCGAGGCCAAAGAGAAGAACCAAGTCAGATTGGAGCTCGACATGTATTTGATCAGTTGATTCTCATGGCCATGAGCGCAGATCTTCAAGTTAAAGCAAAAAATAAGCAAATGTACATCATCGGTCCATCCTTGCTTAGGACTAAGTTGTGCATGTTACAAGATAAGTTGGACAGAGGTTCCAAATTAATATACCCAAAAGTAATGGAGGCAAGAGTTTGTTTCCAAGAAGACATCATCAAAGAGTATGCGGACACCATTGCACACTATCAAGCATGGCATCAATTCGTCACTGAGGATCACAGAGAGGATGTTGATGAGCTGGTATTTCTACAACCATTCGAGTCTTAGTGTTGTCTTGTGTGGCTGAATCAAGCCTATTTTTGTCCCACATGGGTATTGTGGAAAATGTATTATTATTGTAAACATGATGTAAAGTGAAGTTCCAAGTGTCATTATTGGAATGCAAACAGTCATATGTAATGTAAAGAGTTATGTAATGAAGTTGAAGGGTCATGAGGGTAGTACAAGATTCACAAAGGAGAATGTCAAGGGTCACCCCACCCTTTGTTATAAACAGAACCTCATAACTCATAGAAGGGGCTTTTGGGAGCCAATATTTTGCTAGGCATTTCTTAGAGAGGGCTTGGAGAGTATTGTGATGAGCCTTGGCTTCTCCACAGTGCAAAGTGAGTACATCTCTTTGGAGGAGCAGGCGGTGTTAACTGTAATGTTCCACTATTCAGGCTAGTGGTTTTCATAGTTATATGCATGGATGGAACTTTCCCTTTATATAATATAACATAGCCATCACGTCTTCATGCATATGTTGTTATTGTAGTTCGACTATTCTGGTTACTTTAGCAATGTATGTTGTTTAACTTACACATTTGTGTATGAACTATTTTGTATACGATTGTATGAATCTTATTAAAGTCATGTTGTTGGTTTAACCCATCAATTTGGATTGTCGACTATTCTGCTTTCCAGCTTGTGATGTCATTCAACTTGTGTGTTCCTTTCAGGCTGCGTACTATTAATGGCTTCTAAGGGATACACTTATTTTCCCCCTTCGTGTGTTAGAACCTCCCCATTCATCTCTCTTGACTCGTTGCAAGGTCACACACTTGCATCTAACAAAGATAACATGCTTACCTTTGTGTGCTATCGCATTCAAGGCATAGATTTACTACCCATTACTAGGACTCCTACTCCACAGAGGACTTGTACAGCTACCAACACTTGGTTATATGTTGTCCTCTCTCTTTATGAAGAGTTTGTTTTCTTTAGTCGATGATACCCTAATGGAAAATACGTCCTATTCAGGGTGAATCTTGGTGAAAACACAATGCTTACACTTTTATCTAGTACCGCCTACTCTAATCGGTTCCTTTGGGTTAACCCTTGTCAGCTCAGTCAAGTAGAGTAAGGTGAGGGGTAAAATCTTAACGAGTTTGTCAGAGATATATATAAAATACTTCTCTGAAGGGACAACCTCTTATGCTCTCAATAAGTCGGGATCCCTCTTCCGCCTCTGAAATAAATAAGTGCCTATGCACAGTTTTTTGAAAAATGAAAAAATAAATAAGGTGAAAGAAGAGAAAGGCTTCCTTCACAGAGAGGTGATGAAAGTAACTTCACCAAGGTACTGACCAGGCTTGTTGGTAGCGAAGCGATGCATGTGTTCCTATGTGACTCCACTGGGGTATTGTCTAGGCCTACTGGCTTCAGAACAACATCAGAGATGAAACTAAGACTCTTACATCTATATTACTTGTGCACCAATATACCCCTCATCCCCAATCGAAACAACTCAGTTGAATTGGTTTGGTATGTGTGTTGACCGATCAAGAGAATGGTAGGGGCTATATATTTAACTAAGGCTAAGTGTTGAATCCTTGATGATCAATGAATTGAAAAATACTTCTGGGGGAGTTAGACTCGCTTTTCACGAACAAGGTCCATACAGAGAGCTGGAGTTCTACCAATGTGTTGCCAATGTTGTAGTGGCTACAACCACCCTCCAAAATTTTTCCTTCGCTTCATTTTGGAGCCTCCCTCCTCGAAATCATAACAACTATCCTGCACTGATTAGATACTTCTATTTATTTGATTTTATCTATCTCTTAACAACTTGTGTCCACTCACTTGTCCTGTTGGTCAACCACAAGCTGACCCAACACTTGGTTCACAACTGGTCTTTGTGATATCGGGAAAAATTGCACAATCCTAGAGGGTTGTCTGTCTTTCCCTCAGGAATTGTGTAGAGCAGCTTCCCTGCACTCAAAATTGCATAGAGCAGGCTAGCAAGCCTTGCTATGGAAAATGCGTAGAGAGGGCCAGTCGACACTGCTCTCCAGAAATGTGCAGAGTAGGCCAACTGGCACTACTCTCCAGAAATGCACAGAGTAGGCCAATAAAACATCTCTGGAAAATTGTGCAGAGCTGGCCAACCAGCTAGGACCACTCATCCCAGAAACAATGTAGAAGCTTTTCCTCACTTCTTGTCTATTGCATGTGCCAGTAGGTTGCCTGGTTCCCTCCATAATTAGAACATCCTTCCTTGCATACCAGGAATCTTTTACCGAAAATAAACAAGCCAAAATTGAAAATGCATCCCTAGATTTTAGGAATCTATTTTTAGCAATGGGAGTTACATGCAAATTTGATTTTAGAAACTTCTGGCAAAGTGTCATTTTTTCCTAGATTTGTGGCATGTGTGTCATAAAACCTAAGTTCGCTAAATCTATTTAAACGACACCTCAGAGCTCATTCTTCACATTCGATCTTGGAGCACTGACAGTCCCAAGGCATCTAAGAACCTTCAACATAGTTCGTGCAACTTTTCTGGGTAAGTTTTGATTTTCATTTATTTTGCCACTTTTTCTGTCACTTTTTATTTCTCGACTTGTATGAGTTTTGTTTCCCTTGTTTTATTGAACGAATGTTGGCATTTTAATGTGTTTTAACTTGTAGAAGTGTTGTTTCTAGTTTTGCATTACCTTTCCTTAGTGTCACATGCATAACACTGTTTTTTCACTGACAGTTGTCGTTGCGGCAACTCTCTTCATGATCTTAATGGTTTTTCCATTTGACTTATTTCTACACTTTCTTGAATTGCATGCATGTCTATTCACTTAGTTCTGCACTAGCTTTGCACACACATTCAGTCCTTCGCATTTTTAGGATGCCATTGGGTAGATTCGGGCTGTCTTGGCCCAAATCTTGTTTCTCCCAGCATGCTCTGTGCATTCCTAGCAGTCAAGGCTCTGCCTTGCCTCCAGGAATTGTGTAGAGGCTATCCACACTAGCTCCTAGTTATGCTCTATGCAATCTTGGGAGGCAGTACCCCTATCCTGCCCACTGGAACTGCGCAATGTGCAATTCTACCCAATAACCTAGCCTGACAGATCTACGCATTGCACAGTTTTAGTCAGCAGTCAGCCTCACTGGACTACGCATTGTGCAGTTCTAGTCAGCAGTGAGCCTCACTGGTAGCTAAGACTGTGCAATGTGTAGTTCCAGCTGATAGTCTCCCAGCCTCCCTGAGTCAATGCTGCACAATCTTGCCTAGTAGACATCAGTTTGTTGTCCAATTGATTCTCGAGTTGCTTTAATTTTTTAGCTAACATTGTTTTCATGAGTGTCTTCTCTCTCTCTCTAGGTACCACAAGTTTTTGAGCAACTTCTCAGTAGTACAGGTATCATGGCCTTCAAGAGAGTTGGATCAAAAGACACAGTTGAAAGCAGTACTGAAGATGTGGTTGAGCAGGGGTCTATGAACTTACCCATGTACAAAGACGCACATGTTCATTGAGAAAGACATCAAGATCAAATGGCAAGACATCAACACTATTTTTGTAGGTAGCTTTGAGGAGAATTTGGAGGACTAACAAGTCTATGTCAATATCCATAAGTCAGGATTATACAAGGTTGCATGCAGGTATCCCACCTTCCCGTGCGCAAACGTGATCCACTGGATTGTCTCACACACTAATCCTGAGATGATGATACTGAGGATTGTCAATGGAATATAGCTCGCTTCCTTCAGGACAAAAGACTATCAGCAAATGTACCATTTTCCACAGTCAGTGAAGAGGATGGATGCACCATTCTACACTCCCAATAGCAGCACAAACACAAGAGACATCTTGAAGCATTGGGTAAGGGAGCCATCAATGTTCAGGACGATACCCAACCATATATACAAGACAAAGACACTCAGGAAGGCATACCAATTCTTGGTAATCTTTGCATACCGCGTGTATGGCTAAGGGAGTACGGAGACCTTACCGAGGATTTGGGTTGCTATGTTGGATCAGCTGGCAAGAGAAGGAAAACCTTTCAGCTGGTCCAACATGTTGGATCTCCAGTTGAAAGTGCATGTATCTAACGCCCGGAGTCCACCCAAGGATAAAAAAGCAAGACTCTTCATGTCTTCCTACCTTCTCGATGCGATCTATGCCAGTAAACATTTTCCTGACATGGATTGGGCATGGACACCTTCAGAGAATGATGTGAATGTATATTGCAAGTTGCTCTCAAACTGTAGCTACCGAGGAGTCATGACTAGACTGTTTGACCACTTCATTGCCCCTTTGTACACGATGATCTTTGAACAAGATCCACCTTGCATGTCCTAGGAAACAATGGAGGCGTTTCTAAACATTTCATATTGGTACACCTCACCCGATGGCACCTTCATCAAGATGTAAAACATGGATAAGGCTCATGCAGGAGGTTGTATACCACATCTCGACAGGGTTATCAGCTAGACTTCACAGGAAGAGGAAGGCATGATGGCATATGCTTCCTTTGCGAATTGGGTTGTATGTGATCTAGAGTTTGAAAGAAGAGGATGTTGAGGTCGGGGACTTCAAGAAGTTTAAGTTCAGCACCAAGAGTTTCAATCCGTATGATCCACATGGATTATGCAGGGACCACTATGTGAGAGTGTAATATTCTTAGATCCATGGGGCGTGACATTGGCCAGAGGAAGACCCATGGAGATATTGTTATAACACCTCTAGGCTCAATGAACCGGTTAGCATGGCAATTGAGTGGCCAATAGCACTCAAGGTAACAACACCACAGGGAGCAACAACAACAACAACAAGAAACAAACCTATCCAAGACAAAGGCAAGAGGAAGATTGTCGAAAGCACAGAGATAGAGAAAAGCTACAAGTTTAAGGAAGACCCACTTGTGGAAAGAGTAGATTTGGAGATAGATGAAAAGAGGCGACAGTGTGATAGGAGAGTAGCACAAAGAAAGAGGGAGAAGCAAAGACTAGAAGAAGTAGAGAGGAAGTTGTCGGAAGTAGAGGAGAATCTCAAAGAAGAACATGAGTTGTGCAGAAGAGAGAAGGAAGCATAACATGAACAGGAACAGGAACAGGAACAAGAGGAAATGAAAGGTGCACAGACAACACAAACCATGCCAATGCAGGTTGAAGACTCTGAACCAGCAACAGATGAGGAACAGGGTGAGAAGTTGTAGGAACAGGAACTTTCTCCACAGGATGAACCGATAGTAGAACATATGGACATGGAGATGGAGCATTCGAAACAGGATCAGGACACCGACCTCATGCCAAAAGCAACCAAGGTCACTCCACCAACTTCATCATCTCCAGCAGCAGAGTAAGTCCCAAGTGAACAAGGGGATACCATTCTCCTTAAGGATAACCCGGGAACAAATGTGTACAACATAGCCTTTGATAAGTCACAACACAGAGTTGTACAATCATGTAGAACACACACCCCAGATGAGCATGCATCACCTATGTACTTTGAAGAACAGGTGATTGTGTTAGATGTACGAAGATATGCAGCTGCCTTGGCTGATGCTACAAAGGAATATGCCGAAGCCACAAGCTCGAGTGTGAAGTTCTTGATAGTAGAAAACCAGTGCATGGCTAAGGAGTTGCAAGCATCCAGGTAGAGAGAGGAACTATCGATAGGATCCGCCAGAGAAGAGATAAACAAAGTGATACTTGTTGAAGTATTGGCTCTTGAGATAGTCATGCGGAGACTGTTTGACAGGTTCATCACATGCATAAGGAAGTTTTCCATATACATGGTCATTAGCAGTGCTGCACGAAGATAGCGCGAACAATCACAGATATACATGTCATTGTTGATCATGTACAAACATGGACAATGAGGTATAAGGGAGCCCCGGTTCAATTGCATAAGATGATGAAGTTGTAGGTAGAGTTGGACAAAGCACGCATTCGGAGTCTAATCTGGAACTATGAAGAACTCTCGCCGCTCAGCACCAGTGTTGAGGCTTCGTACGCATAGTTGTTCAGGAGTTTGTATGTCATGGTGAGAAAGTATGGAACCCCGTCGATTAGTACATTGACCGAGGCCAAAGAGAAGAACCAAGTCAGGATGGACCTCGACGTGTACTTTGATCAGTTGATGCTCATGGCCACCAGCGCAGAGTTGCAAGTTAGCACAGATAACATGTGGATGTACATCGTCAGTCTGACCTTGCTCACGACTAAGATGCGCATGTTACAAGACAAGTTGGACAAAGGTTCCAAATCAATATACCTAGAAGCAATGGAGGCAAGATTTCATTTCCAGGAAGACATCATCAAAGAGTACGCAAACACCATTGTGCACTATCAAGCATGGCATCAATTCATCACTAAGGATCATGGAGAGGATGTTGATGAGCTGGTCTTTCTATAGCCATCTAAGTCTTGGTGTTGTCTTGTTTGGCTGACTCAAGCCTATTTTTGTCCCACATGGGTACATGTGGAAAATGAATTATTATTATAAACATGATGTAAAGTGAAGTTCCGAGTGTCATTGGAGGAATGAAAACAATCATATGTAATGTAAAGAGTTATGTAATGAAGTTGAAGAGTCATGAGGGTAGTCCAAGAGTCACAAAGGGGAATTTCAAGGGTCACCCCACCCTTTGTTATAAATAGAACCTCATAACTCATAGAAGGGGCTTTTTAGAGCCAAGCTTTTGCTAGGCATTTCTTAGAGAGGGCTTGGAGAGTACTCTGATGAGCCTTGGCTTCTCCATAGTGCAGAGCGAGTACATCTCTTTGGAGAAGCAGGCGGTGTTGACTGTAATGTTCCACTATTGGGGCTAGTGGCTATCATGGTTGTATGGATGGATGGAACTTTCCCTTTATATAATATAACAAAGCTAACACATCTTCATGAATATGTTGTTATTGTAGTTTGACTATTCCGGTTACTTTAGCAATGTATGTTGTTTAACTTACACATTTGTGTATGAGCTATTTCATATATGATTGTATGAATCTTGTTGAAATCGTGTTGTTGGTTCAACCCATCACTTTGGATTGTTGACTATTTTTTATTTCTAGCTTGTCATGTCATTCATCTCGTGTGTTCCTTTCAGGCTACGTACTATTACAAGCTTCTAAAGGATACACTTCTTTTCCCCCTTTGTGTGTTAGAACCTCCCCATGCATCTCTCTTGACTCACTACAAGGTCACACACTTGCATCTGACAAAGATATCATGCTTACCTCTGCGTTCTATCGCAATCAAGGCATAGCTTTACTACCCACTTCTGGGACTCCTACTCCAAACGATTTGAGGTCTAGTTGGGACTTCTTACCGGGGAGATCCCCCGACATGTTGGTGGGTCTAGCACCATCAACAAACCCACACTTAAATCTTGTAATGATTGAAAATATGCATAATGTTTAAGAAGTTGGCCTATTAATCTATTTTTCCTTGAATCTAGTGCTAGAAGTTTGGTGCAATCAGCCAAAGATGATGAAACATTCCCAGAAAAACTGTTGGAATGAGCAGAGGAAACCCATAAGAAAATTGGAAACACTATGTCTAGGGGTCAACTAAGTTTGTTCTTGGACACCTTGAAGCACTCTAAACATGTACAGTTCTGTAAAGATGCGGGAATCTTTCCATTGAACAAGTTTTTGGATAAATCTAATGTTGATAGATAGACACATTTTCCAATATCCTCAAGGATTGTTCCACTAAGCTTGTTGTTGAACAACAATAAATCTGACATCATTATGCAATTCCCCTTTATATGCGGGAATCCTTCCACTCAAGTTGTTGGATGATAAATTGAGCTCTGTTAAGTTCTGTAGCATGCCCAATTCCATGGAAATTCTTCCACTCAAGTTGTTGTAAGATAGACCGAGTGTCTCTAAATTTTGTAGAGAGCCAAAATCCACTAGAATTCTTCCACTCAAGTTGTTGGAATCTAGATTCAGGTGTTGTAAGTTGTGCAGTGAGCCCAATTCCACTGGAATTCTTCCACTCAAATTGTTGAAATCTATATACAGGTGTTGTAAGTTGTGTAGTGAGCCCAATTCCATTGGAATTCTTCCACTCAAGTTGTTGGAACTTAGAGAAAAAGATTCTAAGTTATGTAGCAATCTGAATTCCACTGGAATTCTTCCAATCAAGTAGTTGTAATCTAAAGATAGTTGCTCTAGGTTTTGCAACAAGCTGAATTCCACTAGAATTATTCTGCTCAAGAAGTTGGAATAAAAGAAAGAGACATTAGCTAAGTACAATTTCCCAGAGCTGGAGGGATGTGACCAATTAACCTATTCTATGAAATGGTCAATCCTTACAGGGATGTGCAATTTCTCAGAGAAGTTTGGATACTTCCAGTGAGTAAATTATAGTGTAAATTGAGATATTGGAACTTGACTAGATGACCCAATTCTATTGGTATAGTCCCTGTCAACTTATTATCTAATAGATCCAATGTTTGCAGTAAGGAGAGGCTGCCAATTGATGGGAAAATATACCGTTAATATTATTGTTGCCGATATTAATTATTTCTAGTGCTTTGAGCTTCCCAAACTTGGGTACAATTCTTCCTCTCAAATAATTATATGAAATATCCAACGTACGCAATAAGGAAAGGTTTCCTAGAGTTGGCGAAAGAGTACCCTCGAAATATCGCCGAGGAAGTAATATGGAAATCACTCTATTAGTGTTGTTATGGCAAGAAACACCCTCCCAAGAGCATACCTTCACCAAATTCTCAGTTGTCCAGTCCTACAATGATCCTAGTGGATCAAATATGATTGCCCTCTTGAACGAGAGAAGCGCCTCCATGTCCCTTTTATCCTCCAATGATGTGAGGGTGAGTTCTTTTGAAACAAAATGATGGGGCTACAGAGACTTATGTAATATGGCCATCATTTCTTTCTCATATGTAGATTGATGCAGATGTTTGCCATTGAGTTATTGATTGGTGAAAGTCAATGGTCTACCTACCTGCATTAATATTGCACCAATGCCCGTACTTGAAGCATCACATTCAATCACAAAATGTTTGGTGAAGTTTGGTAAGGCCAATATTGGAGTGGAGCACATGACCTGTTTGAGAGCCAGGAAGGCTTACTAAGTTGCGTTAGTCTAGAGAAATAAATTTTTCTTGAGAATATTAGTGAGAGGTCAGGAAATGCATCCATAATTGCATACAAATTTGTGATAGTAGCCTGTGAGACCCAAGAATCCCCACAAACTCTTCAAGTTTTTTGGTTGGGGCTAATATTGCATTTCCTGAATCTTTTCCAGATCAACCCTCACTCTGTCATGGCCCACAATGTGTCCCAAATAATCTAATTCTTCCATGCCAAAGGAACATTTGGATAATTTAACAAATAATTTGTGATCTGGAGAAATTGTAATATTTGGTCAAGATGTTGAAGGTGTTTGTCCCATCTTATGTTGTAGATGAGAATGTCATTGAAAAAGACCAGGATGAATTTTCGAAGATATGGTTTCAGAAGGTGGTTCATGAGGCTCTGAAAAGTGGATGGGGCATTACAAAGACCAAATGGCATGACCAAGAATTCATAATGGCCTTCATGATTTCGGAAGGTTGTTTCGGGAATGTCAACATCCTTCATGCATATTTGGTGATAGCCAGAGTGAAGGTCCATGTTGGTAAAATGTAGTTCATCAAGCAGATCATCAACTACTGGAAAAGGAAAGTTTTCCTTGATAGTGAGCTTATTAAGGGACCTAAAGTCAGGACAGATGCACCATTCTTCATTTTTCTTTAGAACCATGACTAGTAGAGATGAATAAGGCTTGGTGTGGGGACGAATAACACCGGCTTTGAGAGTTCCTTGATTATTTTTTCGATTTCATTCTTTTGTGCAAAAGAATATCGATATGGGAAGACATTTGGCAGCTTGGCACCTAGGAGCAAAGGGATGTTATGATCATGTTCACCCCTAGAGGGTGGGATCTCCTTAGGTTATTCAAAGTCCCACTAGTGGTGATCCAATACCTATTGCATATAAGGTTGAATATGAGGAGGAGTGGATTCAATGGCCTGGATGGCATTAAATTGGGCTACTATCCCATGATGGACCTTTTTTCAAAACTTCTCCATTCGATGAGAGTTGATGATATTAGGAGAACCTTCCTGGAGTCCCCTTACTATATGAGTGTGGTCGTTCTGTTTAAAGCTCATATATAACTCCTGGAAATACGTTGTGATAGGGCCCAATTTATGGAGCCATTCAGTACCAAGGGCAATGTTGCAACCACCCATTTCAATGGTAAACATGTGGTTTTGAGGTGATAATACCCCATTTGAAGCTTAATATTTTCACAACATCCTTCACATTTCATGGTCCCCCCATCAGCGATAAGGACACAGAAAATAGATACTACCCATATAAAACAATGAACAACTTTTGATACTCTCTTATGGACAAATTTATGTGTGTTGCCACTATCAATCAACACTACTACTGGTCGATGTTTAATAAAACTTATATTTTGAGAGTCCGGGGCAAAGAAATTCCAGCTAAGGCATGTAGTCATATAATCGGCTCATCTAGCGTAGATGTGAGATCATTTTCCATGTCGGCTTGGGGTTCAGTTGCTTCTTCCTCAGGCACTTTAGTGGATGGAGCTTCATCGACTGAGCTGTTTTTAGTAGCGTCAATTGGAAACAATTTTGGTTCCTTGCATTTATGTCTTGGGGAGTATTTGTCATCATAGTAGTAGCAGAGTCCTTGTTTCCTTCTTTTGGCCATTTCTATTGATGACACCTTTTGAACCTTAAGTGTTTGGGTGGGGCCCTTAGCCTGCGTGGGACGTTCCTTTGCGACGAAATTTGGACGATTGGATTGGTCATTTAAGGTGACTTCTACATCTAAGGCCTTGTGGGATGCATCCAACCAAGTAGTTGGGTGATGCATTTAGACATGGGATTATATGGATTCCTTTAGGAAAATGATGAAACATTCCAGGTAAAAGGCATCTCTTGTTCCTTTAGTTTTGATGGCCAATTGTTCAAAAGCTGTAATGTAGTCCCTTACTGTACCTATTTTCCTAAGCTTAGTGAGATTACCTAAAAAGTGAGATTCCCGATCAAAGCAGTCACAAATGGCTTTTGAGAACATGTTCCAAGTTGGCCTCCCTGGATAACATTTCTAATGCCACTACCACCACTCCCATCTCTCTTGATCTAAGTAAAGGGCTCCCACATGTAGTTTAGTTTCATCCACCCAGATATTATTAAGGAGGAAATATTGCTCCATTTGTGCCACCCATACTGCAAGGTTAGAGCCATCAAATTTGTACATGTCCATATTGGGTGTTTGGTGGCTTGAAGATTGGTGACCACCATGGAAATGAATGTCATTACTGGATTCTCCTTCTATGTGTGCATCAACATTGTCTTCTTCCCTCATGGGTTTGCGAGGCGTCTTTATAACTTCCAATACTTATGTGATTTGGGCAGTAATGGACACCTAGAATTCATTGAATTTTTTCTCGAGGGTGTCAACCTTCTTGGTAGCCCTTTCTACAGTCATAACTTGAGAGTTGGTATTGAGCATACACTAGCCCCAGTCAAATTTTGATCTTACTTAAGAGTAGTATGGTTGGAAAGAGGAAAAGATCAAGATTCTAGTGATGTGGCTCACTTGAAGCCACGTCGAGAAAAATTTAGGACTGCCTGAATATTGGAGGCTTACAAGTGAATGGTACGATTACAATAAACTCGCCCTCCTGAATCTTATGGGCTAGGTCTCTTACAAGTGCCCCTTGATTTCCCCAAACCTTTTTTTCTTACTCTTAAAGGAGTTTTACTCCCATATAATCAATACCACAGTGACTGAATTCTAGAATGTTTGATACTGCCAATTATCCTACAAAAATTGGGCCTGAACAGTAGTAACTGAGACCCCAAGGTCTTGGTACAACACAATTTGTTGCAAAAATCAGATCTGGACTATGGCAACTAAACCCCTCACTGCAAAAAGAGTCTGATCTTCAGTGTGAAAACTCCAACTGTTGAATTTGATCTATACAGTGGTGACATAACCCTAACTGTTGGATCTAATTTGGACCAGCGACTGCCGAACCCCAACTGTTGGATCTGATCTAGATGAAAAGGTAGGGGGTGAACTTCTAATAGTTGAGGGAACTATAGTATGAAAGGAGTCTCAGGTGCTACTGATCACAATATACGCAGGGGTCCAACAATAGTACTCAGCCCAATCTTTCAGGGTGCTAACTAAGGAGGATCAACCATAACCTTACCAATACTACCCGACTACCCTATTGTACATGCGATTAATCTCCCTGAGTGTTGTTCTTAGTGTATTGTAGTAACAAGATGACTGACGGCTTATCTAAGTTTAGGTTTCAAGTTACCCTAGCAGGGGCTTCAGATATACCCAAGGGTACATGGAAGTGCAATTTGTGCGTGGTTCAGTCTAATGTGATACTACTCGAAGGGTTACCCATAGGGGTTATGAGGGAGTCAAACAAGCATGACCACCTCTTGTAGTTCCTCCATGCATGCCTCCCCAAATCTGCAGGTTTATGCACTCAACAACAAATCTCGTGGTTTAAAGATGTTGGAACACGTCTCTAGCCTAAAATACAAAATTATACGAAAATTGGACTTACAACTAACCCTGGAAAGTGTTTTTATACCATTTGTTATGCACTTGACCTACGAGAATAATAGAATTCCATAAATTTGAAACAATATTGCCAAAAACACAAAAATATCACATGAATTGAGACAATCTGCAAAGATATATTATGATTCAGAAGCAGAATACAATGTTCACTTGCCTCTTCGAGGGGGTAACCTTTAATAGAGCAGAGCTCAATGAAAATAAAACGTGATACTTGTTCCCTTGCTATCTAAGACTTTTTATAGCGTTATGACATCCAAAACCTAACTACTGGTGGTCCCTTGCATAACATAGGTTAACCACTTTATTTATTAACTAGGGCCCATTTATAACTAATTTTGGTCCCTTTTCTATAATGTGGGTCAACCACTCACAATTATTATTAATGTGGATAACTCCTTATGAACTTTATTGACTCAAATAACTAACTATGACTTTGACGAGACTTATTACATAAATAAGGGAGTTAGGGTTGAACCCTAACAATTTTTTTGGAAAATTCATACTTGCATTAGAATGCAAGTCATGATAGGCGTAATTTCAGTGTTGAGCATTTAATATTTTTACATTTTATTTCTCTTGAATTACAACCATATTCTAACACAATGAATGGATTATAATATTGTGGTATTTCCATGTGGAACTCACATATGAATTAATTATTGTAATATGAGTAGAAAGGCAAAATTTATTTTTCAAGAACTATGATATTTTTAGTGTTAATAGTTTTTCACCAGTATGCTTAAAACTAATTGACTTAGAAAATTATCTTGCAACACTAAACAATAAAAAGTATAACTTAGATACAGTGTAAACATGAAATATTTGTGACAAAAACTGGGCAAGTGAAAAAAAATCTAATTTAGTCGACAAATGAAAGCATGATATTTTGTCAAAACTAGAAAAATGAAAAATGTTGAATACTATACAAACTCCTTGGAAAATAAAATAAGCAAAAAACGTTGAATTTTGTAAAATATATTTTTTCTATAACATTTATAAAAAATGGATATTTTTTTCATGATTTGTAGAGTCTTTTACTAAGGGTTTTAGTGAGTTTCAATTATTTGGTAAGTGCACTCGAGTCTGACCATTATTTGACTAGTTTAAGATATTTGTGTATTACTCACTAAGACTTTGTTAAGTCGATGGTAATTGTGTTGATTCCATTTTGATATGAATTTATTAGACATTTTTTTGGAAAATTACTCATAATTATGGACTTGGAAATTTCTTTTTTATGAGTTATAGAATCTTTGTATACAAGGTTTGCTCTATTTTTGGTGATTCTATATAACGATTGCTTTTATGTCCATTGTTCATGACTATTTTAGGCCTACTATTTTTTTTTACATGAGATTTCTCATCATGATGACTTAAATGTAATGTATATGAAGTGCATGGTTGTAGCAGAGGATTTAGAATGAAAAAAAGAATTTCTATATTAATACTTTCATATTCGGTAGGATCTAATTGCTCCAAAATTTTTGTTGATCCTGCATTGTATATTTTCATATACGAAACTAATAGTTCTTGGATGATATTTGTGTTGTCATTGTTGTTTTTGCAATATTAATCTAAATGAAATACACATGATAAATTGAATGATAAGGAACACAACTTAAAAGTCACATATATTGAATGATGAGGAAGACAACCTAAAAATAACATAAATTGAATGATGAGGAGTGTGGCTCAAGTTTATTGTGGGAAATGCAAGACACATTATAATTTGAATAATGAGGAACAATGTTAAAATTGCATTCATGTAGAAAAATCCCTTTTGAGTGAGTTTACTACTTTCATCATAGAAGTTTTGAGCTGGCTCATGCCACATGATAGCTGGCCTATAAAATTTTAATCCCAACCAAAAGAAAACTAGAATTTAGTTCAAGATAATTTTGTGTGTGAGATTTTGAACCTGGTGAAAAGTTATCAGCCATTTCCAATGTTTCATAGTTGGAAATCAATTGTAAGACATACGGTACCTTAAATTTAGTTCAAATTAATTTCATGTGTGAAATTTTTAACCTGATGAAAATTTATGTGGGTAGAGATATTTTTGAATATTTAAAAAAAATAAAAAACCCAACTCATTGGTCTTATGGTAGGTTCCAACTTCAGTCATGTGATGATATGGAACCTATAACTGTCGTAGGAAAAGTTTCGATGATATAGCAAATTCGTTGTGAAAGATCAATTGTTGTTGATCTATCAACACTAGTTGTTCCATCGTTCTTTGGACTCTTATGCCTTATGGTGTTGGTGGAATGACAATTACGTCAAGTATGTTACTTGTTAACGTCTTTGATAAAAACTTAGAAGGGCCAACTTTCCTAATTTTCTAGTGGCTTCAAGGATACTACCAATTAGCATGTTTGAAGCAAGAAATTGTAAAAAGGAGGAGAGCAATTTTGTAGAGATAAAGGAATTGTATCCCAACATGTTGTTGAATATAGATAAAGGAATCTAAGTTCTATAGCAAGTCCAATTTAACTTGAATTCTTCCACTTGAGATGTTTATGGAAAAATTAATACTTGATGACTAAGTGTAATTTCCTAGAGTTGAATGGACGTGACCAAAAATATTGTTAAAATAAATGTCTACTACTTAGAGAGATGTGCATTTTCTCAAAGGAGTTCAATACTTCAACTCATAAGACAAATGAACAAGGAGAGATATTCCAACTTGACTAGAAGACCCAGTTATCTCGGTCTAGTCTTTCGCGAATATTTTTTGAAAGAATGATTGGTTGAATGTGTGTAAAATTGAAAAATATTTTGTAGTATAGCCCCAAATAATATTAATGTTGATATAAAGTGTTTGGAGCACTTTAAGATATCCAAATTATGGTGGAATTCTTCCTACCAAAATTTTTTCTCAATGATGGAAAGTTCACAATAAGGAGAGGCTACCAAGAGATGGAGAGATACTACTTTCCAAATGTAATCCATAAAGGGTTATTTCAAAGACTCTTTTTGTGTGTTTTTTGCGGGAAGCAATCTTCCATGAGTATAGCTTCTTTGAGTTTTTAATTGTCTAGTTGTACAAAATCCATGTGGCTATAATGTAATAACCTTTCTGAAATGAAATTATTTCCTCCATGTTCCTTTTATTCGTACATGATGTCAATTGACACATGAAATCCTCCAAAGTGCATTGCATCTAAACAGAATTTCAGGGTTAAAGTGAAGTACTTCCACTAGGTGTGGGGTCATAGAGATGATCATATTCCTTATGAAATATCATAAGGAAAATAACATAATGATCTCCTTGAGAAATTAAATGCTACAACATTTGGAATGTCCAATGATATTATTGTTTCCATGATCACAAAGCCCACAAGCATCAACATGACTTATTTTTGAATTGATTGGTTGCATGAATTATATATCACATTTTTATTGATTAATAATAATTAAATTTATATGCAAAAAATATGTATTAAATTAACAATTGTGAGGTGTCGAACAATTATACAGCTTGAGTGGGCCTAATGGTTAAGGGCACGTGTTTCCTCTTAAGAGGTTACAAGTTCAAAACCATCCGGGGGTAGAGTATGTATGCCTTTGTAGACTTAGCAGTTAAATAGCTACGCGGAGGTGGGTACCTGGTCCCACAAACAAGGGGGTCTCATACACCAATGTGGTGTCTGGCTTGGCCGCGACCTTAAAATTGGATAATAATAATAATATATTTCCCTCTTAAGATTTGTTTAATTTTTCCATTTTACTTTTATTTTAAAAATTTCCATAATAATAAAGTAAACATCTTTTTTTCCTTTCAATACAAATTTGTTAATATTTATCTTCAAAAATATTTTTCTCAATAAAATGAATTTTAAGATTACAATATTCATTGAATTTTTTACCCAAATTAAAATATGAACACGAAGAATCATCAACTTCAATTCATAAGTAACCATAACTGATAAAATAAATTAAAATGGCTTAATCAAATAACATATGAAAAGCATTTGGAAGGAGAGGAAAAGCATAAAGAAAAAATATGTTAATTTTTCACAAAGATTCTCAATGAAGAATGTTTCTTTCAAAATGTATGAAAAAGCTCAAACATAAGAATAATATGTCACTTCATTGTGTACACTTTTCAAAATATTTAAAATATATATGTAAACTAGGAAGTAAAAAACTAAAAAATGTAAAAAAAATAAAAATTAAATGGAGATGGAAAAGAAAAATAGAAAACATAAAAACCACTCACATTTTATTCATCAAAATATTAGATATTATTTTAATTTTCAATACATATTTCATGAAAATAGCATTATGGTTGACTAAAAGATAAGTCATTTAGGGAATCGATACACTCCATAAAATGGTTTTATTTTTGGAGGTACCATCCAATGCCATGCTTTTTCCCACATAATTATTAATGTTACAACTCCACCAAAGCCAATTCCTACTCCTAACCCTAATGCAATTAATGAGATATGTTCATCCACCCGACTCAACCATCCTTGGTCATCACTGACATTTGGAGAGACTCCATCTCCTTTTTTGGGGGTATATTTATTGCATGCTTGTAAAGGATACCCACATAGGCACTTGTTCCTTTGAAATGAAGCCACACTGAAAGTGTCCATCTACGTTCCTTGAGGGATTCGCCCACACAATCTGTTAAATGATACATCCAGGTATGCCAACTTAGTTAATTTAGAGAGTTCATGAGGAATCTCTCCACTCAAATTATTTGTAGCCAAGTCTAATTGCTCTAGAGTAGATATCTCAATTAGAGATGCAAGAATTTTTCCTTCCAAGTGATTTCTAGATAGATTAAACAATCGCAAGGCACTCAAATTTGCCAGGCTTGAGGGAATTTCTCCAATAGAATTATTGCTAGACAAATCCAAAATGGTATTTGTCAGCAACACATATTTTAGAGAATACTCATAACCTTTAATGTTCACTTGCACATTAGTGTAAAATGTAGTACCAGTGAGCTAGGAAGATGAAGGTATTTGAAATCCTAATAGTCTCCCTAAATTAAAAGGTCTTCTCCCTGTAAAATTATTATTGGATAAATCCAACACCTGTAATTTAGGAAGATTTGTGATCCAATCAGAAATACCACCCTGAAGGTTATTATAACCCAAACTTAAAACTCGTAATGATTGAAAAGATGCATACTGTTTAGGAAGCTGGCCTATCAATTTATTTTACCTTAAATCTAGTGCTATAAGTTGGGTGCAATTGGCTAAAGATGATGGAAGATTCCCAGAAAAACTGTTAGAATGAGCAGAGAAAACATCCAAGGAAATTGGAAACACTATGTCTAGGGATCCACTAAGTTTGTTCTCGAACAGCTTGACACGATTTAACTGTGTACAATTCTGTAAAGATGCGGGAATATTTCCATTCAACAAGTTTTTAGATAAATCTAATATGTATAGAGAGACACATTCGCCAATATTCTCGGGGATTGTTCCACTAAGCTTGTTGTCGAACAACAACAACTCTCTCATGTATGTGAAATTCCCTAGAGATGCGAGAATTCTTCCACTCAAGTTGTTGGATGACAAATGCAAATACCATAAGTTCTGCAGTGAGCCCAATTCTCCTGGAATTCTTCCACTCAAGTTGTTATTGAGTGGAAGATAAGTCATGGATTTTCAAAATCATTATTTTGCTTTGACGAGTGCATCCCAATGTTTTTGGGTGTCTCCATCCCAACTTAAATTAAAAAGAAGTGGAAAATATATAAATTTTTAAACACGGCTCCATTTGCAATTCGACAATATCATGATTCATAAAATTAGGAAGAATTATTAAATCCTAAAAAGTAGGAAGAATTTAAATCCTAAAAAGTAGGATGAATTTTTAAATGAACAGAGGGTGGGTTCGAAATCAAGATTTTGATATAACTTTAAAAGAAGGTAAATCAATAAATCATTAACCATGATTTCGGGATTTGATTGTGGGGCAAATGAGTGGAACGCGTGGAAAATTGACGTGACGAGTGGGGGAACAGAGAGGTGTGAAAGTCTTTGGGAATTTGATTTGGGGCGGAATTGTGAATAGGGTACAGCTTTCACGTATCATTATTTTGCTTTGACGAGTGCATCCCGATGTTTTTGGGTGTCTCCATCCCAACTTAAACTAAAAAGAAGTGGAAAATATTAATTTTTAAACACGCCTCCATTTTGCAATTCGACAATATCATGAATCAATAAATCAAACGGTGTAAAGAATTTTTAAAGAAATACAGCAGGGTTCCGAAATCATGATTTTGATATAACTTTAAAAAAGGTAAATCAATAAATCATGGTTTCTGATGATTAACCCATTCTCAATCTATATTTCCTACCAATTTTCTTTGACGTGAAGGATTTTTGCAACCACATTCGTTTCCTTAATCGGCAGATTGAAACTACAATGAATTTTTAATGGATTAATAGAATGAGAGCCTAGTTAAAACATTACCATGAAGATGACACAATTTTGAAGCAATAGCTAGGTATGATAAAATGTTTATCAAAGTTCAATTTAAGTTATCTCACACCAATCATATAAGTATCTTTCTAATAGTCGACCACTTATAAGATTGCAAGATAGAAAAATGATTTTGATTCAAATTAATTTTAGTAATAAAAATAAGTTTATTTTGATAATGTCTTTCAGATTAGTCACATCTTAAGTTGTTAGTGATGTGGGGTGTTTTTAGTTGGTTTTGTGTACTCTAACGTCTTCCATTAGGATTTGCATCCCATGATGCAACAATGGGTTTGTGTGGGTTTATGGAGTAGCATTTTTGTCACAATATTCTCGTGGTTTGGAGCAATTTAGTTCTTTGTACTTGAGGTTTATGTTATATTTGTAGTGGCTTTTTCTTTGAGTTCTGTGTGTAGTCGATCTGTTTGTATTGGGAGAGTAGGCAAAGGATGATTATGGTTTATAGTTTATGTTGTGTTGGCTTTTTATGTCCTTTTAGGTTATCCATTCAATCCATCAAATTCAAAATGTAAGTTTATGATGGTGGAGATGTGAATTGTGGTTTTGTGATGGTGGGTGCATTTGACGATTAATGTTATATTTTTAATGGTTTTGTATCTGTGTTTTACCAAAAATGGGGATCTTTATTTTGGGAATGTAGGTTGAGCATATCTGTGAGTGTTGGTTTATGTTGCAATAGTTTTTTGTGCTCTTGTGGTCAACATTTTCCCTTCATTTCATATCATAAACAATTATTTACTCTTATTTTGTTTGATAGAAGTGTTTCTCATGGGGTTGTCATGGTGAGTGTCTTAGATTTTCCTACTATGATTTAGACATTTTATTTTATATCTTTGTTGGTTAACTCTAAAAAGTTGACATCTTATGTGGGGATTTGCATTCAATGACATAGTGGTGGGATGACTTGGTTTCCTAGAGGGGAATTTTCATTGTCATATTATAGTGGTTTCAAAGTAGATTAATTATTTGTACATAAGGTTTAATTCTATATCGTCAATGGTTTATCTTCCACACCATAACCCTTAGAGGATTAGGTGTCCAACGTTCCCCCCCTTAATCTGAAGGGTTATGTATGAGTCCAAGAAGAGAGTTGTAATATAAAATGTGTAAAAATGCATGGCAGCACTAGGCTGAATGTGCTCCCTGAAATGTTGGTACAAAGGTAGGTGGTTATTCTAGGTTTTTTTTTATGGTTTTCGATTTTGGGGTGGAAAATTTTTCTTGGTGTTCTAGTGCAAATTTAGCTTTCATGTGTGGTTCTAGGTGTTTCAGATTTGTTCTTTGGTCTTGGAAATTTTGATTGTGATGGAGGAGGTTTTGGTCTATTTTATTTCTTATGTGAATAATGATGATAACGCATCATTTGACAAGATTCAATATTCTTTTAAATTTGTTTGTAATTTTCAAAGAAATGTTGTAATTGGGAATTTTGAATGTCTCTCTATAAGTGTTTTTTGCAATTTGAGTTAGTAGCTAATTGTTAGTGACAATCTTGGTGCAATGTTTGGGATTTTCCTCCTTTTGTCGTGCTCCATTTCTAGTTGGGTTATGGTGGACATGAGTGCTAAGGCTTTTATGTGTCATCATAGTAGGAAAATACAGTGACTTTGCCATGACATTCCTTCCTATTATACATGATCTAATTATTTTTTTAACTATGTGAGCAGTAAAGGGAAAGGCATCCTCTACTATAAGATTTTATTCACTTTGGAAACATGTTTATGGGATAGGAAAATAAACTAAACATTTTGTGACATTTATCCATGGCCTAGTTTAATGTAACACCCTCCTCCCACATCTACTCAAGTAATCGGCCGACTGTTGTAAACATGTGATGAGAGGATACTATGGTTGGATTCGACCTCTTATGTGACCTTAAGGATATGGAATTGATGGAAAAACAACATACAAACCTTCAGCATCAACTACAGGACCCCTCAGAACCATTCCAACACTTCACGAAGCTTGCCCCTGGGACCCACTGAAACTTATGATCACTTGCCCTTTGGACGCTCTCATGCTATGGGCAAGCCCACGTCCAAGGACCCTGTATGCTCTCACAGGCCTTCATGTTAGCATCTAGGGACCAATTTGTCCATTTTTGTGCCAGCATCCCTAAGATTTTAGCCACTTTTTACGGCCCAGAGCCGAGTTCACTGCTTAGAATGGAATGATATCTTAGGAGCAGTAAAATAACATGGAAATAATGAAGTAGAAGAAATTAGTTAAACTATCCCTTAACTCGACCCCTACTAGCCATGATAGGCATTTTGTCAAACATATCACAAACATGTAATCTACAGATGTAAACAACAAAATTAAGCACAGTGATATCATACTTATCTAAGAATCGCTAAGAACATTATCCAAGATCTTTTTCTTATAGATGTGTTAAATAATTACATGCATAAATTGTAACTTAAACATAGAAATTTAATCTGCACATGACAGAAGAGGAGGAACACATAAAGCATGAAAAAAGACAACAAAACTTGATAACCAAGTTCGTCTGACTTGGACTACATCTCCAGGCCCTGCTCGATCAATGGGGAGGCCTTCATTCATTAAGTGGCATGAGAAAGAAGAGTACAAGCATCAGTTACAAAAAATGAGTTTTATACCTCCATCTTGAAAAATGGCCAAAAAATGCAGAACTCTGATGGAGAAACGGGTAGCGCCATTGAATTCGTGGTGTCGAGAAATGCTGAAACCATATGAAATTTGTCAAAATCTGACAAAGTGAAAATCTGGCCCTCTTGCAAAAATCTGCCTCGAACTACGTGCTCTCTCTCCTCTGCTTGGGCGCACTGGTGAACTAAGTTTTTAAATAAAAAATTGATGGAGTTTACAAGAATCCCATTGGTGGAGTTGGTTTGAGATCAATTTGCTATGGAGGAGGTTGGGCGATCAAACCCTGCGTCCTCCTTTTTTACATAACAAAAATTCTTTAATGGGAAGGGAGGTTGGGTTGGGCCTACCTTAGGTGGCCCTCCCACCTCACCTGTCCCCTCTCCTTGGCCTGTATCTCTTTTTTAATGAGCAGTGGAGGCTGGGTCCGCGCCCCAAGGACCGGCCCACCATATGCGGTCTTCATTTTAATGTTGGTGGTTGGTCCATGCCCTAAGAATTGACCCACCACCTTAATCTGGCGCTTACGGTTATGGTGGTTTTGTGGGAAGGGCTGGGGGTAGTGGCCCGCCCCTCCACTAAAAATTACTCTGATACGGTTTGGGGTGGCAGGGTTGGTGGCCCACCACCCTTTTTTTGTAATTTTTTTTGTTTTCAAAAACAATATGCCCTTTTTGAAAATTCGAACTTTTGACCGAAGGAGTCATTTTAACCAAGCGATAATTTCACCCGGAATCTGGCTGGAGTTGGCTGGATTCTGTCTGCCAGAAAAGTCCAAATTGTGTCTTTATTAATCCTACCCAGTTAGCAAAAGTCAACCAAAATTTGACTACCTCTATCTCCTTCATCCAGACTCAGATTGGAGTGTCGTTCACAACGTTGGAATCAAGGCGATGAGCACTTCGATCTGATGTCAAGTTAATCGTCTTTTTGCCACTTTGAATTTTGAGCCCTTTCTATGCCACTGGTGTCTGGAGATCCACCTGGATCAATCCTCCCTACTGAGGAGCTTTTGGACCCCAAAAGCATTTACACTTAGCACGTTGTTTGTGTCCTCTCAACCCACACATTCGATCTCCTACACACAAAACTAGTACATTTTCTTTTTTCAATCATGCACACCACACATGACTTAACAACCCTTCCTTGCCAAGAGTTTATAGCACACACGCCTTGGCCAAGGATTACATAAAAAGTAATCAATACCTCAACTAAAAGAAAGGCCAAAATATCATCATTGCATTTTGAAGTGATAGGAAACACACCATCCCTTTGACATTTACTTGCAACGTATGCTTTACAACGGTGGCCATATCAAACTACTAGCTTAGAAAAACCAGCTTAATAAAGTAGACCATCGTGAATGAGGTGGATTCATTTGCTGAACATGTTCACCTTTCGGCTCCTCTAGTGATGTTTCCAGAGCATGGAGCATCGGACACGCGATTTGTTGGTGTCCCTCTTTGTTGCAATGGCTACGATGATTCTTTTTCCTCCAAACTTTCCGAGTTTCCTTGGGGTGCTCTCTCCTGGTGTTCCTCCATTAATTGTCACTATCGTTGGACTGTGAGGCAGGAATTTCATCGTCTGTCGTTGGTTGGTTACTAGCTGTATCAGAGCTTTCTCCCATTTCCTTTCTGGTGTATCCGAGTCCAGCATGACACGACAATTCCTCAACTTCGATGGGGTTTACGATGCCTTGGCCTTTGATGTCGAGGCCCTTTCCCTGATACCCCATATTCTTCAATAGTTTTGATCCAATCCATGTAGTATGTTTTTCAAAAGCAGCAAATTCATCATCATGAAAATCATATGAAATCGAGGAATCATTTTTTACCTTCGAATAGTGATGTTGCTGCTTTTCGAAGGCCTTATCCTTGGCTTGCAACTGGCATAGTAATATTTGTTTTTCTACCCTTGCCTCCTATAGAAGCCTCCTTAGCTCAACATTCTCTGCTTGGATGTGGTGGTTGATCTCCTCATGTTCTTGGAGTCCTGCGGCTGGGAGTGCCCTTTTCTTTATGTTTTTTGGAATCCTTAATTGGCCAGAATCAGACCCCAAATCCATGGGTCCTCCTGCTATGATCCCAAGGGTTGCAAACTTTGTTTCATTGCTAGAATCAGACCCCAAGTTAATGGGCCTACCTCGTGAAAATCCTGCAGCTGTGACCTTCTCATCTTCCTCGGACTCGGAATCTTGGTTTTGTTGCACAGGGTGACAACCTTCTGCTTCCCCTTTCTGTCATTCCTTTTAGGTCTTAGCTCAGGATGCAACTTCCAGCAATTTTCTTCATCACGCCCCTCTTTCTAACAATGTGTACAAGAGGGCTTTTCTCCCCTTCTCTTGGCTACTATGGCTCTCTTTGGGTGGTCATCCCATTCAGGTGTTCCCCTGTTTTCCAGATGAATGGCATTTACACTAGCCAAGTCAATGGTATTAGGTTTAAACAATAATAATGAATGTCTAATGTAACTATGTAATGATCCAATATACTTAGTTACTACTTCAGGTGAGTCAAGTGCAATGCCCAAGTTAAGGACTTGTTTTCTAAACTCCTCGACAAATCTTTGAACATCTTGACCTCTGCCTTGCCTTAAGTATTTCCAATCCATTAAGGTTTTTTTCTTATAACCCAAGGGATAAAATTGTTCCTTTAATGCAGAAATGAAACTAGGCCATGAGGAAAGAAGGTTACCCACACTCTTACTGCTTCGCAATTTTCTCTCCCACCAGACAAGAGCGGTGCCACTCAGTCGAAGAGAGGCCAACTGAATATTTTCCTCATCCTCTTCGATCTACTGAATCCTGCAGTAGATCTCAATCTGCCTAATCCAGTTATTAAGCTTTTCTACATTACTTTCACCGTTATACATGGGAAGATCAAATTTGACATCTAATTTAAAGAAAGGTTTCTTAGATGCACCCCTTGAATTTATACGATGATGATGATGATGAGAGGAAGAAGAGCTTTCACTCGTGGAAGGAGAAGGAGGGGGTTCTTCTTCACCATTTCCATGCATTGAACCTTGTTCTTCTGGCTTTTTCCCTTCTTCTTTCTCCAGTCTTGAAAGCAACTGGCCGACATTTTCTGCCATTGCATAGAAGGTTTTGCAGAAATTGAGCTCCTCTTCATAACGAGCCTTTTCATCTACCATGTTTCTCCTTCGATGTGCACACCTCGCTTCGGGATCAAAAGACTTTAGTTTCCCTTCGTCTCTTCGGAGCCTGTTTCTTGTTAGCATACAAACATGCAATTCACATCCAAAAAGACCTACTATGATACCACTTGTTCCAAGATCTTTTGCTTATAGATGTGTTAAAGAATTACATGCATAAATTGTAGCTTAAACATAGAAATTTAATGTGCACATGAGAGAAGAGGAGGAACACATAAAGCATGAAAAAAGACAAAAAAACTTGATAACGGAGTTCATCTGTCTTGGACTATGTCTCCGGGCCCTGCTCGATCAATGGGAAGGCCTTCATTCATTAAGTGGCATGAGAAAGAAGAGTGCAAGCATCAGTTACAAAAGAGGAGTTTTATACCTCCATACTAAAAAATGGCCAAAAAATGCAGAACTCTGATGGAGAAACGGGCAACGCCATTGCGTTTGTGGCATAGACAAATGTTGAAACCATATGAAATTTGTCAAAACCTGACAAAGTGAAAATCTGGCCCTCCTGCAAAAATCTGCCTCGAACTACATGCGCTCTCTCCTCTACCTGGGTGCACTGGTGAACTGAGTTTTTAAATAAAAATTGGATGGAGTTTACAAAAATCCCATTGGAGTAGTTGGTTTGAGATCAGTTTGTTATGGAGGAGGTTAGGTGGTCAAACCCTGCCTCCTTTTTTACATAACAAAAATTCTTTAATGGGAAGGGAGGTTAGGATGGGCCCGCCTTGGGCAGCCCACTAACCTCACCTGTCCCCTCTCCTTGGCCCATATCTCTTTTTTAATGAGCAGTGGAGGCTGGGTCTGCGCCCCAAGGCCGACCCACCATATGCGGTCTTCATTTTAATGTTGGTGGTTAGGTTCGTGCCCCAAGGGCCGACCCACCACCTTAATCCTGTGCTTACGGTTATGGTGGTTCTGTGGGAGGGGTCGGGGGTAGTGGCCCGCCCCTCCACTAAACATTGCTTTGATACGGTTTGGGGTGGCGGGGTTGGTGGCCCGCTACCCTTTTTTTATAAATTTTTTTGTTTTCAAAAACAATATGCCCTTTTTGAAAATTCGAATTTTTGACCGAAGGAGTCGTTTTAACTAGGCGAAAATTTCGCCCAGAATCTGGCCAAAGTTGGCTGGATTCTGTCCACCAGAAAATTCCAAATTGTGTCTTTATTAATCCTGCCCAGTCAGCGAAAGTCAACTGAACTTTGACTACCTCTATGTCCTTCATTTGGACTCGGATTGGAGTGTCGTTTGCACCATTGGAATCAGGGCGACGAGCACTTCGATTTGATGTCAAGTTAATCGTCTTTTCACCACTCTGAATTTTGAGCCTTTTCCATGCCACTGGTGTCTGGAGATCCACTTGGATCAGAACCATTGTTCCCTCATGTCTTTTGCTGCATTATCATCTATTAGGTCATTGATACATTGTCTACTCATTTACAAGTAAAAACATACTGAGAGACAAACATAAATATTGTCATAAAAGACACATATAACCAGCATAGTAACAATAGAAATAACATAAATATATCAGCCATAAAATCCACATATAAACTAGTACATTTACACATGAAAACCAAGGGAATGAATTTCTCATTAATGAATGCAAAAACCAATTAGAGATGGGAATACCACGTTCCACCCAGCCATAGATTGGCTTATCCAAGTCTCTCTTCAGCGAGTCACCCTCATGCCATATTCTAAGCATGAATGTGGGACTCATAACCAATCGACAAGAACCAAACAAGCATGGATGCTACCAGAGTTCTCCACCTACACCATGAGGAATTTGAGTTCCTCCTAGTCTCTCAGGGTTTACCGTAACCCACAGTCTGATCTAGGGATCACTAGGCCCTACACCGAGACCCAGTCTCTAGGCTTTATTGTACAACCCATCTAGGGACTACTAGGCCCAACGGAGAAAAATCCACCTCTTGGCTTTACTGTATATCCCGCCATTCACTAGCAAGGATTTCTAGGCCTGCTGATGCACACAATCCTAGCTTTACCACAACCCACAGTCTGGATCAAGGGTTACTAGGCCAATGTCTTAACCATGATCCATGATCCAGTTCAGGGATCACTAGGACATGTGTTTTAACTACAACTTTGCTAAAGTTGAGGTTCTAATTTTCTATATGCATTTTTTCAACATGTCTTGATGCTTTCAAGTACATTTAGCAATGTTTCTGGGCACATATATGTTGCTTAGTGATGTGGGGTGTTTTTAGTTGGTTCTTCCTACTCTAACATATTTCATTAGGAATTTCATCTGAGGATGCAACAATGGGTTGGTGTGGGTTTATGGAGGAACAATTTTTTCATGATATTCTCATGGTTTAGAGCAATTTAGCTCTCTTTCCTTGAGGTTTATGTTATATTTTTAGTGGCTTTTTCTTTGAGTTCCGTGTGTATTGGATCTGTTTGTGTTGAGAGTGTTGGCAAAGGATGATTATGGTTTCTAGTTTGTGTTGTGTTGGGTTTTTATGTCCTTTTTTGTTATCCATTCAATCCATCAGATTCAAAATGTTAGGTTATGATGGTGGAGGTGTGAATTGTGGTTTTGTCATGGTGGGTGCATTTGATGATTAATGTTATATTGTTAATGGTTTTGTCTAATTGTTTTGCCAAAAATGGAGATATTTATGTTGGGAATGTAGGTTGAGAATATATGTGAGTGTTGGTTTATGTTGCAATAGTTTTTTGTGCTCTTATGGTTAGCATTCTCCCTTCATGTCATCTTATAAAAAAAAAATTTACTCTTGATTTGTTTGATAGAGGTGTTTCTCATGGGGTTGTAATGATGAGTGTCATAGATTTTCCTACTATGGTTTATACATCTATCTTGGTTGACTCTACCAATGTTGGAATCTTATGTGGTGATTTGCATTCAAGGACTTAGTGGTGGGATGACTTGGTTTCCTAGAGGGGCATTTTAATTGTAATATTATAGTGGTTTCAAAGTAGTTAATTATTTGTATGTAAGGTTTAACTCTATGTCGTCAATGGATTTCTTCCTATCTATATGGTATTCTGATTATAGTGGAGCTTTTTTCGTAAGGAATGTAGCCTATGGGTGCTAGTTTTTTCTTTCTCATGGTCTAAAAAACAATGGTTTATTGTTCATTTATACGGTGGATGTGCTTCTCATGATGTTTATGGTGTTGGGTGTTTATTTTTTTTTTTTTTTTTTTTTTTTTTCTTTTGTTATGGTTTTGGAATTTAGGGTGGCATATTGTTCTTGGTGTTCTGGTGGGAATTTAGCTTTCATGTGTGGTTCTATGTGTTTCAGATTTGTTCTTTGGCCTTCAAAACCTAGATTGTGATGGGGCGGGTTTTGGTATGTTTTTTTTGTTATGTGAAAAATGATGATAACTTATCATTTGACAACATTCAATATATTCTTTTAACTTTGTTTGTAATTTTCAAAACATTGTTCTAATTGGGAATTTTGAATGTCTTTCTATAAGTGCTTTTGCAATTTGAGTTAGTAGCTAGTTGTTAGTGGGGATCTTGGCGCATTGTTTGGGATTTTCCTCCTTTTGTAGTGCTCTATTTCTAGTTGGGTTATGGTGGACATGAGTGCCAATGTTTTTATGTGTCATCATAGTAGGAAAAAATAGTGACTTTGTTGTGACATTCCTCCCTATTATACATGATCTAATTATTTTATTTAACTATACTAGCACTAAAGGGAAATGTCTCCTATACTATAAGATTTTATTAACATTGGAAACATGTTTATGGGGTAGGCAAATAAACTAAACATTTTTTGACATTTGTTCATGGCCTAATTTAAATCCATTGGTGATGTGTCTTGGTGCTTTAAACTACATTTAATGACAAGATTGCATGCTCTTATGTTCTGAATTTTAGGCATTTGTGGTTCATTTCTTTTGAGCTTAGTCTCGGAGTATCCACAGTGGAAACCATATTTCTGTCAGCGTTTCAAATCCCAACAGGGATGCATCATCAGGACCAATCTGAATGATGCTCTTATGTTGTTTTTCAACATAGGGTCCTCTTGGTTGGTTCTACTCATGCCAAGGTCCTATATTGGGATTTGTATACCATGACATGGTAAGCCATTCTTTGTCTTCTATATTCTGCTATAGGGGCTTGGTGACATTTGGCATTCTGTTTACATTTTTGGGTGTTCTGGATCTGGAATTTGGTGTTTGGGTTGTATATAATGGTGGGTTGTGTGACTATGGTAGATAAGTTAGTTAACTTTGGTATTGTGTCTGTTGTTTTGGATGTCCAAGGTTTGGTATTTTTCCTTCAAACTTTACAAAATATATAGTTTGGCTTTCTTGGTGGTTTGTTATGCAATAATGTCACCATGGTTATTCATTTTATTGGTGAGCATTATTGTTGTGAATTATGTGAAGGCTTATAATGTAGTTTCATTGCATTTTAAACTTTTTTCTATTATTTGATGTGCACAATATGGACACCCAACATCTCATTTTCTCTTCTAGTTCTGTTACATTTTAAATACTTAGCTATTATTATGTCCCTAAATAAAATGGTTATCCAATATTGTTTTTTGTTTGGATGAAATTGTTAAAGGAATTTTATATATTTAGTGTAATTTTAAACTATTTTAAATTATGAAAAGGTGATGGTAATGTTGAAAATCAATACTAATATACTCATATTTTATGTTGGATTTCTAGATATTTTTTGGGTTTGAGGTAATTTCTTTGTTATAAGGTTTATTTAACAATTAATAAACAATATATTTGTACATAATTAATAGGGAGAATTTTAGTCATTGAAAAAACATCAAACTCATATCTTCTATTGGATTGAAGATGAAAAACCCTTTCTCTTAAATTGTCCAACTTATAATCATGTTAGATTTAAATTTCAAAATTGTTATCATTCCACCAACCTTCTTAATCTCTTAGCTCAACAATATTAGATTAAAAGAGCCTATCAAATATGTAACACTAAAAAAATTAAACATGAAAAATCTTTAATTCAATAAAAATATGATAATCTTAAAATACTGGTTTTTCATCTCTTTTAAAAAACAAATAAAATTTTAAAAAATTTCAAATAATATCTCACCTTTTGAATAAGATACACCACAGCACGAGTACTTGTTTTCATCTCTTTAAACGAATAAATAAAACTTTAAAAAATTTCAGATAATATCTTACCTTTTGAATAAGATACACCACAGCACCATTTTAATGTTAATAAAGGTTAAAAATATCAAGGTTAAGAATTTGGTTGGGTGCCATTTTAGTGCGGTGCGTGCTTGACGGTATATCATATGCAGTCAACGGCGTGGTACACAAAGCTTAGATTACCGTATTGACACGGTGAAAACAAAGTGTAAATCGCCGTAATCAGTGGGGCATATTGAGATGAAAAATCCCCGTAATCAGTTGCTCACGCAGATTGAAAAATGGTAGAGAGTTTAAATGCCGTGTTGACTGGGAGCATAGAAATGTGAAGAAAGTTGCTAAAGGTGAAAGGTATATGCACCGTACTGAGACGGGTGAAAACAAAGTTTGAATTACCATATTGACACGGGTGAAAACAAAGTTTGAATCGCCGTAATTACTGGGGGCATATCGAGTCGAAAGTCCGAAGAGAGGCAACCAAATTTTCTAAATTTAGTTGGTAAATACAACGATGAAAAATTTGCAAACATGACGGTAACGTTTAAGATTAATTAATTTACTAACGCCGACGATTGGGATTTTAATGAATAAAAAAATTTATTTGTATTTTCTAAGACTGTGGGCATATTAGGTCACCTTGTCAGATTGGTCTAATCATCATTATTTTCGCAAGTCATTTATATTTTATGATTTTTTTTAATATATTGATAAATTTTTTGAAAATTTTTCCGTAGAAATCAAATTTTTGTTGATGCAAAAGTATTGTAATGTGATTTATGTTAAAAAAATCTTCTCAAACACTTGATATAGATCATGGAAACTTAAATTCAACATATTGATAATTGTCATTTTTTTTTATGTTATTACAGAATGGAAATTTTGATTTTTCAATAGTAAAAATATTTTGGTTTAACAATGGAATTCAGATCAATTAAGTTAACTTTAGAAAATTTATAATAATTTTTCTTTCAATAATAGAGGAAAAATATTATAAATATTTAATTTTACAAAATAATTAAATATTTTATAGTTTATTTTATTTATTTATTATTATGATCATTTATTTAAGGATTTTTTTTGACATCATAATTTTTTTTTATATAAAACTAAATTTACTGTTTTAAATTTTTTTATTACAATTATTTATATATATATGTAATATGGTTTTCTCCATTATATTTTTAGATTATATCTTATGATAGTGATGACGATGATTACCATTCATTAAAATTAAATATGGACTATTAAACCTTAAGAAGGTAAGATATTACTTGGAATTGTTTAAAACAAAAACAAAAAATATCAAAAGAGTATTAAGAGAAGCATTTTAAGAACACCATAGTTTTGTTGAGTTAAAAGGTCCAAAAGGTTAGTAGTGTGACAAATATTTTGAAATTTAGATTTACTTTTAGCATAAGCTTGAGAATTCAAGAGAAAGCTCTTTTCATCTTCAAGCCTTTTAGTGTCACAAAGGTGACAAACTTTTTTATCCCATGGTGTTTTCAGAATTGACCTGCTACTAATTTTATAATGAAGCTTATTATCATTTTTTGTTATTTTAGCAAATTTTCTTCTTTACACTAGTCAAGATAGAGAGAGAGTTTATTTTTTAGATTTTGATTGGTCACTTCCTTATAGTGTCTTAATTTCCTTTTTCCCTCTTAAGATTATCTTTAAAATTTTCACAATTATATTTAAGATTATCACAATTTCTTCTTAAATTTAAATTTTGATATAATAATATCTCCAGTATTATCTCTAGTGATTTTTTTTAATATATTAATAAACTAACTAAAACTAAACATCCTTATAATTAATTGTGTGTCAGCTCCAAAGCTTTAAATCCGGATGCACATGGTATCCAGTTTTGTTTTGTTTAGTTTATGAACCTCTCCAGCTTCTAGAAGCTAATGATGTACTATCTGTTATCTTTATATTGTCTCAATATAATACAATCATGCTTTTTCTCTTTGAAAAAAACATCCTTACAATATAATTCCTATCCAGAAGAAATTGAATCATATAATTGACTTTTATATATAAAAAATAAAATAAAACAAAAGAAAAAAATCTTGACATTTATTTTTGTTTTTAGGATTTTTAGCTCTCCTAAGTGATAGTATAGGCATAAGTGATGAACTAAGTACACTCCAGAGGTTTTTATGGTTCAAGAATATTCAAAGTTGATTTACCAGTAAATTTAGATACTAGTGAATGTCATAAATACATCTATCAAAGAAGGATCAATCATTGCCATTATGAGATGTGCGAATTTGGCAGGATCATGTCATAGTCAATATTTTTAATAATTTTAATTCATCATCAGCAAGAATAACATACAAACCTATCAAATCAAAATCATGTTACATCATATATAAAATTGCCAAATCCAAATCATGTTTGTCACACACCTAGAGCATTCACTCGAGTTAAGGCGCATAGAGTTCTCTGGAAGTGCGACACTAACAAGGTTCATCACAATGGTTGTGACCAACTTACGACTATACTTCTAGACTACACCTTTAGCACTTATACTTCTTATTCAAGTGTAAGACTTAATATGTTAGCAAAAATAACATTAAATATTCAACAAACGTATAATTCCCAATTGACTTATTCATTAACCTCCACGTACAACAATAATCTAGTACTGCATAATTTTCACAATTGTAAACTTCACAAGAACATGAGACAAGAGAAAACATGTATGTGAAAATATTTTATATGACAACATAATTTTGGTTTCCATACGAGTTCGGACCACAACCTATGTAACACCATCCTCCCACATCTACCCAAGTAACCAGCCAACAGAGGTAAACATGTGACGAGAAGTTACTATGATACGATTCAACCTCCTAAGTAACCTCAAGGAAGTGGAATTGACGGAAACACACCATACAAACCTTCCACGTCAACAACAAGACTCCTAGGAACCATTCCAACCTCTTGTTGGGTGTGTGTTATATTCTTTCCATGACTAGACCCTATATTAGGTGGGCGGACCTACCTATGGTTTTGTGCATGGATTTCGCACATGGTTTTGGGCATGATGGTTTTCTTCCCACGGTATTTTGTAGATCCGTTCAAGGGAACTACAACTATCTTCTAATCCAGGGTTAATGGATTGGGGTTTATGAATGCTTCAGCATGTGTATATATGTGTTGTAACAATGAAAGGAATATAATGAAAAATCAATCTGGTAGTCTCGGTTTTAGGATCTAGGGGAAAATATCTATGTATTTGTTTTTTGTTTCTCGCCATTATATATTTTCTATTTTTAAGAATTCGTTTGTAGGTAATTTATGTACAGGGTTAAAACCTACGTTTCATATCAGATTTTTTTTTTGCTTCAAGGGGATGCCTTACTTCTGAGGGGTTTTGCTCGGGCCTGTGGTAGATCTTGTTCAGTGGGAGATCTGCGAGATTGATTCTTGTGGTGAAAGAAGATGGCGAGCAGGGGAAAGATAGAGATTCAGAAATTTAACGGTCAGAGTTTTGAATTGTGGAAACTCAAGATGGAGGATTTGCTGGTGGATAAAGATCAGTGGATCATAGTAGATCTTGGTACTAAACCAACTACAATGTCAACTGAAGACCGGGTGAAGTTGGATAAAAAAGCAAAGAGAAAAATATGGTTGTGTATCTCATATTCAGTATTGTTGAATGTATCAGGGGAATCTACGACGAAGGCTTTGTGGGAAAAGTTAGAGACTTTCTACCAATCTAAGTCTCTGGTGAACAAATTGTTCCTATGAAAAAAGTTGTATAACCTGAGGATGAAGGATGGAGACTCGATGATAGAGCATCTGAACACCTTTAATATTTTGGTAAGCTAGTTGTTATCTGTTGATATTAAAATTTCAGATGAAGATAAGTGCATCAATTTGCTATGTTCTCTACCACATTCGTGGGATAGTCTGGTTGTTGCAATAGGTAGAAATACAAATACCTTAAAGTTTGATGAAATAGTCTCATCCTTGTTATCGGAGGAGATGAGACGGAAAAATATGGAGGGCCAGAATGGAGATGCCTTTTTTGTACAAGGACGGTCCCAGAACAGAAACAAAAATAAGTCCTCAAGTGGGAGATCTAAATCTCCAGGAAATCCGATAAAGGTATGTTGCAAATGCGGAAAGGAAGGGAACTTCAAAAAGGATCGTAGATCTAAAGCTCCTGAGAAAGGAAATGGATCTGATGATGCTCCTTCTATAGAGGCAAAAACCACCTCAGATGATGGTGGGGATGTGTACTTGGCTTCTTCTTCAAGTAAGCATGTGGATCATGAGGCATGGTTGATTGACTCCGGTGCATATTTTCACTTCACTCCCCACAGGGAGTGGTTTTGCGAGTATGAGAAATATGATGGTGGTGATGTCTTCTTAGGGGATGACAGGAAGGTTGGAATCATTTGACGCAGAAAATTCAAGTTGAATTTGCAGGGTGGAAGGATTAGAACACTTCTGGTTGTTCTGCATTTTCCTTCATTGGCCATAAATATGATTTCTGTAAGAAAGATGGATGATGTAGGTGTAAAAACAGTGTTCGAGAAAGATACCCGCAAGATGGTTCAGGGAGAACTGGTATTGATGCGAGGAGTTCATATTGGAACTCTGTACAAGCTTTTGGGTAGCAGTGTTATTGATGGGTGCAACGGTTTTGTGGTTCCTGAAAGTGGATCAGAAAACCTTGTGGTCTCTGGAGAAAAGGCCATGCTATGGCATCAAAGGCTTGGACATATTGGAGATAAGGGCCTTCGAATACTTCATGGTAATGGTATGGTATAAGGTATGTCTAATTTCTCTCTAGATTTCGATTTCTGGGAACATTATGTATATGGGAAGCAAAACCGGGTGAGTTTACCCTTTGGTGCTAAGAGGGCCAAAGGGATATTAGAGCTTATGCATAATGATGTGTTTGGACCAGTGTCGGTTCCATCACAGGGTAAGTGTGTCGGTTCCATCATGGGTAAGTCTGTGTACTATGTATCATTTATATATGACTTCTCAAGGAATACATGGATATAGTTCCTTAGGGAGAAATCTGAAGTCTTTTTTACATGTTTAAATAATTTAAGGCTCTGGTGGAAAACCAAGTAGAGAAGAAGATGAAGGTGTTGAGGACAGATAATGGTGGAGAGTTTTGCAAGAAGGAATTTGAAGAGTTATGTAAGAAGTGTGGTATATCATGATAGAAGACTACTCCATACACACCTCAGCAAAATGGAGTTGCATAAATAATGAACAAGATGTTGATGGAAAAGGCAAGAAGCATGCTCAGTGGTGTTGGGTTAGGACAAAAATTCTGGGTAGAGGCAGTAGAGACTGCATGTTACTTGTTTAATTGATCTGAATGGGATCCATGAAGAAAAACCAGAGAACCATGACTGTATCAAATCAGGACAAAACTTCGAATTCAAAGAGCATGGAGTGATTAGAAACACCTTTGAATAGTGGTAGTTGGCAGCCAGCATGGAACGAAAAGGACCTTGGTCAAAGCGCGCTGATCGAGGCCAATGGAGAGGCCCATGGTTTTTGGGCAAAACCCCTTGAGAAGGAGAGGCCCCGAGTGCTCGGTCGCATGGGAGCTGGGAAAACCATGGGGAAAAGGCTAAAGGCTAAAGGCAAGACCTGCGCTCCAAAACCGGCGATATTTATCGAGGGCACCCTTGGGCGGTAAGCAGATTTGGCGAAAAAGGAGCGATTCTACTCAGCGCCAAACACGTGGCAAGTGGAGGAGAGAGAAAACCATCGCTCATCATGGGCTAACAGTCGAGCAAGTCAACTGCTCGGAATGAGCGAATGACATCGGATCTGGGGGATCCAGATCTAACGGTTGAGATCACGCCCAATGGGGAGACCAGAATTGATAGGGGATTAAGCTGCGATCTATAAGAATTTGAGGTCCGATTTGACCGCCAAGGTGGTGGATGACTCATTCCACGAAGTAAATGAGGAACCAAATCGACGAAGCAAGCTGGCGCAGTTTGTAGGAGGACAAGTGGCCACTCCCTGTGAGCCTAATGATGACGTCGAGATAGGGAACTCCAAGCGAAGTTGTAGCAGGCGATCCGACGGAGATGGAAGGGGAATCGAACAACCATGAGATTGACTGGCTTTAAAGCCATGAACAGAGAATAGAAAGGACACAGAGAGGAAGAACTAGAAGAAGAAGATGAAAACAGAGAAGAAAAGAAACAGTGAAGCAAAGAGCAGAAGAGACAGAGAGCCGAGCTGACCTGCAGCATAAGGCAGCATCGAGCAAACCCTGAGAGGTTCTGTCAAGGATTGAGCACCACATTGGGTTCCTCCCATTGAAGACCAGAGAGGTCAAGAGCTAGTAAGGAAAAGAGTCTGTGCACTCTAGTGGCTTGGGGAATCCAAGAACCTCCCTACCAAGCAAATTCTAGTTTAGGAGACTCATATTGAGCTCCTTCATTGTAATTCTCTGCTTCAAGACACAATAAAATAAGGCCACCACTGAGAGCTGGACCGGAGATGTAGCCCTGGAGGATAGGGTGAAATCCTTATTAATTTCTTGTGTTCTTGTGTTTGCTTACTTTGTTTCTCTACTGTTTTCCCCTTCAAGTGTCCGTGTATTTGCAATATGATCAATCCATTGCTTAAATAACACAGACACACACCAGCACATGAGTCTGTAATACCTTCATTTAATACATCTTTAACTGAGATCACTCATAGGGTGATTATCAGATCAAGTGGTATCAGAGCTTTAGGTTGTTAAGGTTAGACAAGCTTGTGTTGGTTTAGCTGTTGAATGCTCACTAGATCAAAGCTCAAATTAGGAGAAGGAGAGTTGGTTGGAACTAATCCTGAAATTGGAAGAGTCTATCCTTGGAAGACAATGACAGAGGAAGGTTTTGTGGGGCTAGACCCTCAATTCATAGAAAGTTTCCTAGCCATAAAATCCATGGTAGAAGAAATGTATAGGGACTTTAGAAAACATAAGGATGAAGATTAATCAGGTTCTAAACAAGACAAAGAAGAAGATGAGTCTCACTTCCATGACCACTCCAAAGGGAAAGGAAAAGACGAAAGCTTTCTCACGCCTCCTAATAGCCCTGTGCATAATAAGAAAGCATCTTTGATCAAACTAGATGTTAAATTTGATTTGCCTATATATGATGGAGAGCTAAATGCAGAAAAGTTGGACAATTGGATTAGACAAATTGATGTCTATTGCAAAGTATAGAACATCGACTCAGACAAGAGCAAGATTCAGCTGGCAAGCCTACGCATAGAAGGCACTACCTTGGTTTGGTGGGAAGGCAGAACCCAAGCTGACATGAAAAGACATGGTAAGACTATCTCTGCCTGGAGTGAATTTGTTTCTGCAATCAAAAAGTAGTTCTATCTATTGGCCTACATGCAACAAGCCATGATGAGTTGGAAAACTCTTCAGCAGTTGAAAGGGCAAAGTGTGCAAGGGTACACTCAAGAATTTAGAAAGAGGGCATTGATTCTAGGAATCTCATTAGACTCACTG
Organism: Pinus tabuliformis; assembly: GCA_031772625.1. Taxonomy (NCBI): domain Eukaryota; kingdom Viridiplantae; phylum Streptophyta; class Pinopsida; order Pinales; family Pinaceae; genus Pinus; species Pinus tabuliformis. The sequence continues at coordinate 883,689,702 of CM062809.1, read as the reverse complement.
GAGACTCTTTTGAAGTACATTGGTGGTCTACACAGCTACATGAGGCATACTATCCTCATGTTTAATCCCACTAGTATAGATGAGGTATCTGTACAAGCTACTCATCTAGAAGCTAGAGGAAAGAATGGAAATCCAAAAGTTGGGGGACCATCCCAACCCACTGCGAGCAAGAGCAAGGAGAAAAGAAAGCAGAAGTGGAAAGCAAGGAAGGCTAACACTGCAAAGAAAAGTAAAGATTCATGCACTCACTGTAAAAAGGATGGGCATGATGATGAGCATTGTTGGATTCTGCATCCAGAGCTGAGACCTAAGAAATTCGAGGGCAAGAAGAAAAAGATTGTTGCAGCTATTCAGAAAGATTTGGGGTCAGACTCGGGAGATGAAACAACCACTACAGCCACAGGTATAAAAGGTAAGAATTCTGAAGCATCTACTAGTAATTCTGCTCAATTTGTTATTGATGAAGAACATGAGAGAAAAAGACATGAGATTTTCCATATTCGAGTTGTTTCCAAATATCAAAAGATTGATACTTTGTTTGATAGTGGCTCACAAGTAAATTTGATTTCTGAAGCAATTGTAAAGAAATTGGGATTAGCAACTACACCTCACAAGAAACCATACCCATTAGGATGGTTGAATGATAAAGCACAACTACAAGTGACTAGACAGTGCAAACTCAAGTTTTCTTTTGGGTCAACATTTGTAGATGAGGTTGAGTTAGACATAATTCCTTTGGATATATGTGGAATTTTTTTAGGAAGTCCTTACTTGTATGATAGAAAAGCTATTTTCTATAGAGCTGAGAACAAGTATCTACTTGTTAAAGATGGAATCGAATACTTTGTAAGAGCTCATAAGCTCAAGAATAATTATACTCTCATAAACTCAGGGCAGATGAAAAGAATGATAAATTCATGCAAACAATTCTTATTGATGGTTGTAAAGGAAAAGAAACCTGATAAAACCAATGTATTTGAGGGCTGTAATGCTAAACAACAAGCTGATATAGAAAAGGTTGTTTCAGAGTATGATGTCTTGTTTCAAGAACCTAAAGGTCTGCCACCCAAAAAGGAAATAGTACATGATATTATTTTGCAGCAAGATGCTCCATTTCCTAACATTGGAATGTACAGGTTGTCTGCTTTAGAGAATGTTGAAATCAAGAAGCAGGTGCAGGAGTTGCTTGAGAAGGGGTTCATCAGGCCTAGCACATCACCATGTGGGTCACCAATTGTTTTGGTGAGGAAGAAATATGGCTCGTGGATAATGTGCATTGACTACCGAGCACTGAATAAGATAACAATTAAAAATCATTATCCCCTTCCTCACATAGATGATCTTTTAGATCAATTGAAGGAAGCTGTTTATTTCACCAAGCTAGACTTGCACAGTGGATACCATCAGGTCAGAGTTGCAGAACAAGATGCATGGAAGACTGCTTTCAAAACAAAGCAGGGATTGTATGAGTGGCTAGTTATGCCTTTTGGCTTGACCAATGCTCCTGCTACTTTCATGAGATTAATGAATGATGTACTCAGGCCTTTTCTTGATGATTTTGTTATTGTGTATCTAGATGACATTCTGATTTTTAGTAAAACGTGGGAAGAACACTTAAAGCATGTTAAGCAGACATTAGATGTTTTGAAAAGAGAAAAACTTCATGTTAAACTCTCAAAATGTGAATTTGGAAAAACATCTCTAAATTATTTGGGTCATATAGTAGAGGGTGGTGAATTGAAAATAGATCCCTCTAAGGTGGCAGTTATTGTAAACTGGCCTAAACCCAAGTCTGCTACAGAAGTGAGAAGCTTCTTAGGAGCAGCACAATATTGGAGGAAGTTCATTTCTAACTTTTCCTCAATTGCAGCTCCCTTACATGCTTTAACAGGATTGAACAAGGTGTTTCAGTGGGGAGGCAAACATCAGAAAGCCTTCGACACCTTGAAAGAAAAGATTAGTACAGCACCTGTACTAGCACTGCCTGATCTACAAAGACCATTTGAGATCCAAACAGATGCCAGTGACTATGCCATGGGAGCAGTGTTGACACAGCATGGTAAACCCATATGTTATCATTCTGAGACTTTTAATCCTGCAGTAGTTAACTATCCTACATATGATAAAGAATTGTATGCATTAGTTTAGAGTGTGAAAAAGTGGAAACATTACTTAATGGGCAAGGAGACAGTAATACATACTGATCATCAACCACTTCAATATCTACACTCCCAAACTAAGTTGTAGCAATCAAGACACTACAGATGGATGGGTTTTCTACAACAGTTTCATTTAGTCATCAGATATAAAAAGGGCATACATAATAAAATTGCAGACATGTTATCTAGACCCATTATAAATGCATCTACTATACTTAAGCATAATTCTATGCTACATGAAAGCTACATTGAACAGTATGCTCAAGATATAGACTTTAAAGATGTATATGCAACTTTGAGTCAAGGCAAAAGGGTAGAAGAATTAGATTATCATGTGAAGGACTGACTCTTATACCATTGTGGGAAACTCAGTATTCCACAAACTAAGAAAGTAAAGATAATTAGAGAAGCACACACTTCTCTGATATCAGGTCACTTTGGGGTAAGTAAAACAGTTGCACAGCTGCAAAGATTTTGTTATTGGCCAAAAATGAATGTAGCAGTTTCTAGATATGTAAAAGGGTGTACTATGTGTGCTAAAAGTAAGCCCAGTAATCGAAAACTAGGCTTGTACACTCCATTACGAATTCCTTCTCACCCTTGGGAAAGTGTTTCCATGGATTTTGTTGGAGGACTGCCTAAATCTAGGAAAGGTCATGATTATCTATATGTTGTTGTGGATAGGTTCAACAAAATATGTATTTTGATACCTTGTAATAAACAGATTACAGCTGAACAAACTGCAAAACTGTTCTTTGAACATGTATGGGTTCATTTTGGATTACCCACTTCTATTATATCTGATCAAGACACCCGATTTGTGGGGAAGTTTTGGTCAAGTCTGTGGGAACTGATGGACACCAAATTGAAGAAAAGCACAGCTTTTCATCCACAAACTGATGGCTAGACAGAAGTAGTCAACAGGACTGTGATCCAGTTACTCAGAGGATATTGAAGCAAACATCCCAAGCTATGGGATGAACATTTCTGTTATGTGCAACATGCTTAGAACAGAGCAAAACATTCTTCTACACAGAGATCTCCTTTTGAGACCTATTTTGGTTTCACACCAAGGTCTCCTTTGGATTTTGTCTTTGGTAAAGATACCATGGTTGATGGACACAGTGATGTGGACAAGGCAACTAGGTTCATTGAACAAATCCAGGAGATCCACCATGCAGTACAGGAACAGCTAGAAAAGAGCCAAGCCAAATACAAGGCTAGGCATGACAAGCATCGGATGGAGCATAGTTTCCAAGCTGGTGACTAGGTCTGACTGTATATTAGCAAGGACAGGATGCAAGGTGAAGGTAAGAAGCTAAAGCCTATCAGGTATGGACCTTTCAAAATACTTGAGAAGACTGCTGAAAATGCTTTCCGCCTTGATCTACCAGCTTACATGCACATCTACGCAGTCGTAAATGCAGATTTCTTGTGATTGTTTGAACCTTCTCTAATTGAGGATCCCGAAGAGTAGAGTCAGTTGCCTTCTATTGATTACCTACTACCTAAATATCTTAATTAATTGTGGGAAGACATAGTTCTGGACAAGAAGGTGAGGATGACGCACAGAGGAGATGTTGAGTACCTCAGAGTAGGGCTCAAGGGTTCAAAGTCGAGTAATGCAAAGTGGATTGAGATTGGGCAAGTGAGACAACAGTACCCTCACTTAGTCGATGCTTGAAGACCAACTTTTGGTGGTCCAAAAGCTTTTCAGTGGGAAGGCCGTGATCCGAATGGGATCCATGAAGAAAAACTAGAGAAACATGACTGTATCAAATCAGGACAAAACTTCGAATTCAAAGAGCATGGAGTGATCAGAAACACCTTTGAATAGTGGCATTTGGTAGCCAACATGGAACGACGAGGACCTCGGTCAAAGCGCGCTGACTGAGGCCCATGGAGACTGCGTAGGAGGTGAAACTAGCCCCTAGGAAGCCCAGATCAGGAAAATGAGGCAGTTTTTGATGCGCTAATCGCTCATCACTGGGTAAAACCCCTTGAGAAGGAGAGGCCCTAAGCGCTCGGTCGCTTGGGAGCCGGGAAAATCGTGGGGAAAAGGCTAAAGGCAGGACCCGTGCTCCAAAACCGGTGGTATTTATCGGGGGCACCCTTGGGCGGTAAGCAGATTTGGCGAAAAAGGAGTGATTCCACTCAGTGCCCGACGCGTGGCAAGCGGAGGAGAGAGAAAATCGCCACTCATCGTGCGCTAATGGTAGAGCAAGTCAACCGCTCGAAATGAGCGAATGAAGTCGGATCTGGGGGATTCAGATCTAACGGCTGAGATCGCACCTGATGGGGAGACCGGAATTGACAGGGGATTAAGCCGCGATCTATAAGAATTTGAGGTCTGATTTGACCACCAAGGTGGCGGATGACTCATTCCATGACATTACTGAGGAACCGAACCGACGAAGCAAGTTGGCACAGTTTGCAGGAGGACAAGTGGCCACTCCCTGTGAGCCTGATGATGACGCCGAGACAGGGAACTCCAAGCGAAGTCGCAGCAGGCAATCCGATGGAGGTGGAAGGGGAATCGAACAGCCATGAGATTGATTGGCTTTAAAGCCATGAACAGAGAACAGAAAGGACACGGAGAGGAAGAACCAGAAGAAGAAGACGAAGACAGAGAAGAAAAGAAACAATGAAGCAAAGAGAAGAAGAGACATAGAGCCGAGCTGACCTGCAGCATAAGGCAACATCGAGCAAACCCTGAGAGGTTCTGTTAAGGACTGAGCACCACATTGGGCTCCTCCCATTGAAGACCAAAGAGGTCAAGAGCTAGTAAGGAAAAGAGTGTGTGCACTCTAGTGGCTTGGGGAATCCAAGAACCACCCTACCAAGCAAATTCTGGTTTAGGAGACTCATATTGAGCTCCTTCATTGTAATTCTCTACTTCAAGGCACAAATAAATAAGGCCACCACTGAGAGTTGGACCAGAGATGTAGCCCTGGAGGATAGGGTGAACTCCTTATTAATTTCTTGTGTTCTTGTGTTTGCTTACTATGTTTCTCTGCTATTTTCCCTTTCAAGTGTCTGTGTATTTGCAATCTGATCGATCCGTTGCTTAAATAACATAGACACACACTAACACATGAGTCTGTAATACCTTCATTTAATACATCTTTAACTGATATCACTCATAGGGTGATTATCAGATCATTAATAGATCACGTTCATCAGTGTTGGAGGATAAGTCTCCACATGAGGTATGGACTAGTAAGAAATCATCTCTTTAATATCCAAGGGTATTTGACTGTGATGCATATGTACATGTTCCAAAGGAGAAAAGAACCAAGTTGGATAGTAAATCTGAAAGGTGCATCTTTATTGGGTATAAGGATGGTTGAAAAAATTATAAGCTTTGGAACCCAAAAACAAGGAAGGCTGGGTACAGTCGAGATGTGGTGTTTAGAGAGGTGAAAGATGTTATTAAACATGAAGTCCTACCAAAGGAACCTGAGAAGATAGATTTTGAGCTAAAGGAGGAAGAATCAGACTCTACAACACAACATAAATCAGAAGATGAAGAGCCACAAACTCCAGCTGTGAGAAGATCAGTTCGAGAAATAAGGAAACTAGAAAGGTATAGTCCATCTACTTTATGTTCAAATTTTTCTTTATCTATTACTGATGATGATCCCAGAACTGTCACGGAGGCAGTATATTTAGAGGATGGTAAACTCTCGAAAGAGGCCATGGTTGATGAAATGGCATCTTTGGACAAAAATGAGGCTTGGGATCTGGTGGAGTTGTCGGCTAGAAGGAAACCCATTGGAAGAAAATGGGTGTTTAAGAAGAAGATGAATGCAGAAGGAAAGGTGGAGAAATATAAAGCTCGATTAGTAGTAAAAGGTTATTACCAGGTGCCGCGAATTGATTTTGGTGATATTTTTTTCTCGTGTTGCCAAGGTAGCTTCTATTAGATTACTTTTATCTGTTGTTGCTGCTTTTGATTTTGAGGTAGAACAGATGGATGCGAAGACAATATTTCTTCACTAGGATTTGGAAGAAGAGATCTACATGAAGCAACCTGAAGGCTTTGCAGTGAAGGGTAAGAAATAATTGGTATGTAGTTTAAAAAAGTCTTTGTATGAGTTAAAACAATCACCAAGAATGTGGTATTAGAAATTTGATACATATATATGGGGACTTGGCTTCACTAGAAGCAAAGAATATCACTGTGTGTATTTTAAATTAATTGGTGACCGTGTTATTTATTTGGTCTTGTATGTGGATGATATGTTCCTGATTGGAAATAACAAAGAAATTATCCAGTATTTGAAGACCCAATTGTCCTCCAAATTTGACATGAAAGATCTTGGTGCAGTAAACTATATTTTGGGCATGGAAATTAAACTCTAGTTAAAATGGAGGAAGTATCTCGAGACAATACTACAAAGGTTTAATATGTAGGATAGTAAATCGATGAAGGTTCCTATTCCTGTAAGTGTAAAGTTATCTGTTGAACAGTGTCCCAAGACACAAGAAAAGGAAGAGGACATGTACTGTATTCCATATGCAAGTGTAGTTGGTAGCCTGATGTATGCAATGTTCTATACTATACGAGACATTGCACATGTAGTGGGAGTATTCAACAGGTTTATGGAAAAACCAGGGAAGGAGCATTGGACAACAGTGATGCGGGTTTTCAGGTATTTGCCTGGCACTAGTGATTATGGTCTATGCTACCAAGGAAGGCCAAGAATGGACAAAGTTTTGGAAATTCATGGCTTTGTTGATATAGACTAGGCTGGATGCATTGATGAAGTTTGTGAGCACTAAGAATTTTTCTTGGTGTAGAGAAACAATGGGAATTGTAGGGCTAAACCAATGACTAAGCTCTCCTATGACCCCTTGTGTGGAAAAGAAAAAAACAAGTGGGAGAATGTGGGTGTGTGTTATATTCTTTCCACGACTAGCCCCATGCACTGAGCATAGCGGGGGGGCACAGGGGGGCGACAACCCCCATTGTTTGGGGGTTGGCAGGGCAGCTACCAGCCCCCTACATAGGGTTTGGGGTAGTGGCCTGAGAATTTTTTTTTGGACCCTATATTAGGTGGGCATACCTACATATGGTTTTGCACATGGGTTTCACACATGGTTTTGGGAATGATGGTTTTCTACGCATGGTATTTTGTAGATCCGGTCAAGGGAACTATGGTTATGTTCTAATCCAGGGTTAATGGATTGGGGTTTATGAAAGCTTCAACATGTATATATATGTCTTGTAACATTGAAAGGAAAATAATGAAAAATCAATTTGGTAGTCTCGGTTTTGGGATCTAGGGGAAAATATCTGTGTATTTGTTTTGTGTTTCTTTCCATTGTATATTTTCTATTTTTAAGAATTCGTTTGCAGGTTATTTTTGTACAGGGTTAAAACCTACACCTCTTAGGTAACTAGCCCCTGGGTCCCACTAAGATTTTAGACCATTTAACTCTCGGACACTCCCTTGATATGGGCATGCATGTATCCAGGGTGCTCTAGATGCTCCCACAACACGAGTATGCCAACGTCTAGGGATTTTTCTACCCAACGTTGTGCCTGCATCCTCGTGATTTGAGCCACTTTTTCAGGCCCAGAGACCAGGTCACTACACAAAAATCAATGACACCTTCAGGAATGAAAGATAACAACAGAACAATGATACAAATGCAATTGCTTGAACAAGGACTTGACTGGATTCCTACCAACCATGAAAAGAATTTCCTCAAACATGTCACAAATATGTAATCTATAGGTTTAAACAACAGCTCTGAGCATAGGGGTCTCATACTTATCTGAGAATCACTAAGAAGCAATGTTCCCTTATATCATTAGCTTCACTATCATCTATTAGGTCATAGATACATTATCCATTCATTTACAAATCAAAACATAAGGAGAGCCATACATCATCACTATCATAAAACATGCTTATAACCAACATAATAACAATAGAAATATCAAGGATACATCAGCCATAGAATCCACATATACACTAATACATTTACACATAAGATATCAAGGAAAGGACCTATTATTAATGAATGCAAAAGCCAACCCGGGATGGGACTACCATGTTCCACCCAACCATAGAATGGTTGAACCAATCCTCTCTTCATCCATTCACACTCATACCATATTCCAAGCATGAATGTGGGACTCAAACCAAAATAACCAACCAGGGCATCCTGAGGCTAAACCACCTCACCCTCATCAATAGAAGCTAGGCTTTACCGCAATCCACACGGGTTCATTAGGCCAAAAAAATAAAAATGTAATAACAGGATTTACCATGATCTCCACCAGATCACTAGACTAGAACAAGCATGGATGCCACCAAATTTCTCCACCTACACTGTGAGAAATTTTCATGTCTCCTAGTATGTCAGGCTTTACTATAATCCATAGTCCGATCCAGGGATCACTAGGTCCTAAACCGAGACACCACCCTCTAGGCTTTACTGTATATCACACCATTCACTAACAAGGATACCTGGGCCTAATCAAGGGCAACCACCTCTAGGATTTACCATATATCCCATTATTCACCAGTCGAGGATTTCTAGGCCCACCGAGGTAGCAAAAAATTCGGTTTTATCGCAACCCACAATATGACTCACCAGTTACTAGGCCATGTGTTCTATCATTTGGAGATACACCTCAGTCATCTTCGAATCCATCCAACAATCTATCTCAACAAAAACATGAGAACCCCATCACACCATGTTTATTAGGAAATGGCAAGGGCAGGCTGAAAAAACTGTAACATCTGGAAACACCCATGCCATAATAGAAAGGAACCACATGCAGTACCATGCATGACAAATATAGTAAGGAAAACACACATGAAAATTGATACCTACAAAGAATCATGTTGTAGTTGCTTGATCCTGCTCTTCCTTGCTTGATCCTTCCTTCTTCTTGCCTTCTTTTCCTTTCTTGATCCAATGCCAAAGTGCTCCAAGAAAAATCTAAGTGTCCAAGAGTGAGAGAGAGAGGTAATAATGAGAGAGATCCAAAATTGAACTAACAAAAGGTACCAACTGATCCTCAGAAGCCTTTTTATCAATTAGGCCTATATTTTCTTCATTTTCCATTATTTTGCTTCAATTTCCTCCTCACATGCAACTTGTGACCCTTCACCTTCCTTTTCTCCTAATTTCCATTATTTTCATAAATAAAATGCCAAAAATGCCATTTTGTCTTTCCAAATCCTTAGCCATTGCCTTTGTCAATTGCCTTAGCCATAATAAACCATATGAACACCTGCACTTGGATGTCTTGCCCAACATTCATCTTGGAATAAGTTTCCCATCAACCGTGGTTATTATTTTTTCCATTATTAACTTTTATTACATGGAATTTTCACTAGGGCTGTTAGAAAACCCTCCCTCTTGGGGGACACCATCCTCAGTGTTCAACCACACCTATACCTCAACAAAACCATTGAAAAGAAAACATACTACCCTTGGAGATTTATAACATAGCTTGATGCAGTATTTACAATGATCACCCTGCTGAAAAGGAAACCAACATGACAACATAACAACATAAAAACATAATATCATGACACCCATACCGCTTATTGGAGTTTTATAACATATCTCATGGCAGTATTTGCATCCACATACATATGTACATATACCAAACATCACCAAAACAACTACCAAAAACATATACCAAAGACATATACCTAAACATTCGCTCAACCAACAAATAAGGAAGGATACATAGCCCGCATATGATCTTCCATCTCCCATGTAGCTTCATCAGGCCCAAAGTGATTCCACTACACTTTGACCTATTGCATTGCTCGGTTCTATAGCATGAGCACCTTTTTTATTGCAATATACACTAAGGCTCTTACTAGAATTTTCCACCTGACTCCACCTGCAATAGAGACCAATCAATCACATGATCAACATCTTTAACATACTTCTTGAGAAATAACACATGGAAAACATCATGGAATTTCACTGTCAGAGGTAGTGCAAGTCAATAGGCTACTGGTCTAATCCTCTCAACGATCCTGAAAGGTCCACAAAATCGGGGTGCCATCTTGGAACATGACCCAATCGGTTTGATGCACAAGTACAACTTTTCCCCAACCTAGAACTCCTTGAACAACCTATTATGATATGCATAACTCTTCTTCCTATCCCATGTTGCCTTTATATTCTTCTTGATTACCTTCATTTCCCGCTCCATGTCTTCCAACATGTCCAGTCCAATCAACACCATGTTAACTGGATCACTCCAACTGATGGGAGTATTGCAACTCCACCCATACAATGCCTCAAATGGACTCATCTTCAAATATTCTTGATACCCATTGTTGTAAGATAACTCTACAAGTGGAAGATACTCTTTCCACTTTTGCTGTTGATGCATCACGTACATCCTCAATATGTCCTCCAACATCCTATTGACCCTCTAAGTCTGTCCATCTATCTGCGGATGATAAGTTGTACTGAAGGCCAAATCTGTGCCCAAACGTGCAAAAAACTCCTTCCAAATCTTGGAAGTGCACTTTTCATCCCTGTCTGATACAATCTTGTTCAAAACAACATGCAACCAGACCACATCTCTACTGAATACCTGTGCTACATCGCTAGCTTAGAATGTAGACTTCAGTGGAATGAAGTGCACAACCTTTGTCAACCTGTCCACAACCATGATGGAATCATGTTGTCTCACTGTCCTTGGAAAACCTATGATAAAGTCCATGGAAATGACCTCCCATTTCCATTATGGAGTCGCAATCGATTGTAGAAGTCCACCTAGATGCTTACACTCTGCCTTTACCTACTGATAATCCAAACATCTAGCCACAAAATCTGCTACATCATTCTTCAGATTCGGCCAATAATAAAAATTCTTCACTTCGGTCAATGTCTTATGATAGCGTGGTTGACCTAAATATGGTTTTGCATGAAACTCCCTCAATATCACCTTCTTGAGCTCACTACTATCAGGCACATATATCCTATCTCTAAACTTGACGGATCCATCTTCTATAAGACAAAAATCTACATGTTGTGCACCTGCACCTATACCTGTACCATCACCTGTACCTATACCTATACTCTGCTACAACTTGTGTAGAATCTCCATATACTTGACATAATGTTGACCTGCCTGCAAGATCCTACCCTGTAGATATGTCCCATAGGAACTCATAGCTTCTATATGATTTAGTTGTATCCACTTGCTAAGATCATATGCAACAATGTTCTCCTTTCCTTTGATATATCTGATCTCAAAATCAAACTCATTGATCCTGGCCAACCATCTAGCTTGCTTGCCGTTCATATTCAGCTGGTCAAACAAGTATCTCAACCCACTTTGATCACTCATCAATACAAACCTCTTGCCAAGAAGATAGTGCTTCCACATCTTCAATGCATGTATGATCACCACTCGCACAAGATCATGCGTCAGATAGTTATGCTCACGCTCATTCAGTTTATGTTACTCATAGCACACTACTTTTCCTTCTTGCATAAGGACTCCACCAAGTCTCTGCTTGCAAGCATCTATACATACTACAAACTCTTTGTCTGAATATGCAATCTTTAACATTGGAGCATGTGTCAACAACTGCTTAAGTTGCTCAAAATTGGCCTCACACTCCTATTTCCATTTAGACTTCTTACTTTTCCTCTGTAATGATGTAATATGATAAGAAATCTGTGAGAATTTCCTAATGAACCTCTTGTAATAACTTGTCAATCTCATGAAGGATCTCACTTCATCTACATTTCTAGGAGTTTCCCACTCCATGATAGCTCTTACCTTTTTTGGATCCACTTCTATGCCATCCTTGGAAACCACATGTCCCAAGTAGTGTACCTCAATCTGAAAGAAACTGCACTTGCTGGGCTTAGGATACAACTGGTGCTCTCTCAACAATATCAACACTGCTGCTAAATGCTCGACATTCTCTTCCTCATTTTTAGAATATAACAATATATCATCAATGAATAAAATAACAAGCTTATCCAAATACGGACGCAACACACTATTCATCAAGCACATAAAAGTAGGTGGATCATTAGGCAAACCAAATGGAACTACAACAAACTCATAATTCCCATACCTAGTCTGGAAAGTTGTCTTGTAAATGTCCTCCTATTTAATGCATACCTGATGGTATCCTGATCTCAAGTCGATCTTCGAGAACACTACTACTCCCTTCAGTTGATCAAACAAGTCATCAATCCTTGGAAATGGATACCTATTCTTGATGGTCACTTTGTTCAACTTCCTGTAGTCAATGCATAATCTGAGAGTACCATCCTTGTTCTTCACAAACAATAATGGTATGCCCCATGGTGATACACTTGGCCTCATGTATCCCTTGTCCAACATTTCCTTCAACTGCAACTTCAACTCTACCAACTCAGGTGTGCTCATTTTACAAGGTGCTTTTGATGTTGGAGATTCCCTTGGCACTAACTCAATAGAAAAGTCTACTTCCCTGTGAGGTGGAAATGCTGAAATATCTGCAGGGAACACATCCTGAAACTGTTGTAGAACTGGGTACGTGCTCAAAACATCTGCATCCTCAAATTCCTTGCCTTTGTCACTAGAGATATGTACAACAAATAACACACACCCTTTCCTGATACCACATTTGGCCTTCATAGCTATCACCATCCTAACTGATGTGGCTTTCTTCTTCCCCTGCAAGACTCTTGGTTCCCCATTATCATCCACACACTCAATGGATTTGTCATAACAATCCACCTCATTCCTATGAAGGTATGGCCAGTACATACCCAATAGCATACTATATGATCCCACCAGTGATACATTCAGATGTTTAGGCATACCATTCAAATCAAATGCACAAGCTCTTACCCAATGATGAAATCACTTCTTTGCACTTGTAGCCAACTGCACTAACTAAGGTTCTACATGCACTTCTTTATTAAAACCACATTTATCCACCAATTTAGGACTAACATAACTATAATTAGATCCAGGGTCAATCAAAATAGAAATAATTTGATCACAAAGCTTATCATCCATCTCAATGATCGATTCTTGATGTTCTTCCTGTTTGTTATCCGGTGTTGCATAGATACAAGGAAAACTTTGACCAACATCCCCAATAGTCTGTGCCCCCTGTGCACTATATATCTGAGGCATACCACCATGATTCTGTGGGAAATCCATCTTAAGGTGTTCCTTACTGCATGTCTAACACTCCGGCCATCTAATACCATCATGTCTATGATGTTGTTGTGATCCATGTCCCTATCTAGCTACATTGAAATTCTTTTGTGGTGCCACATTTTCTTTCTCTTCTACATTTTGAGGCCTTGTTCTTTTCGGCTGCCATTTACCCTTACCTTTATCCTTATCCTTTCCTTTCTGTTAGTGTCGGTCTTGAAGCCCTGATCAAAACTCTTTGCATTTGCATAGGTAGGTGTCTCATCAGTGTTAAGTTTTGCATCCCGTTAGGCATGCCATAACCTTGATGGAGGAGCTGGTTTATTTATACCCCTCTTGGTTTTGCTGGATCAGGTCATATTAGTCATTAAGCTCTTTCAAGCTTGTCTTGTTTTGTCTTGAGGTCAAAAGTCCTAGGTCTAGGGTTTTGGTCATTTATCTCTGCAAGGTCATGCCTTTGAAAGTCCATGAGTGCCCAGCAAGCCAGAGGGAGGATTGTAAACATGTTTCTTTGATATTTTCATCATATACAGTTCATTTTTAACCTTGGATTTAAAAACTCTGTTTTTAAAGCCAAGGTCATGTTAAATTTTTGTAAAAAGAATGAAATTCCAAAAAGTCTTCAAAAGGGCAGCAGTAACCCTGGTCCCCTTGCCAAAGTCCCTCAGATGATCTAACTGCAAAAAGAATCAAGTCAAAGCACTCAATGAGTCAAATTCAGAACAAAAGAAACCAAAAAATCAGTGTTATAAAGTGTCAAAAGGAAAACATTAGAAAGTGGGTTTGTAAATGAAATTTATTCAAATGAGACTTATAAAAGCCCAAATTCCCTCCTTTCACTCTCATTGTGCATCCTAACGCTTGCAAGAGAGATTGAGAGAGTGATTGAGAGAAAGGAGCGAAAGAGGAGCGATTTTGGGCAGCAGAGAGGGGCGCGACCCGTCGAGCCAGGTGCGCGACCCGTCAGAAGCTCTTCCGCAGTTCAGAAAAACAACGTGCGCGACCCGTTGGGAGGGGCGCGACCCGTTGGGCGGCCTGCGCGACCCGTTGGGAGGGGCGCGACCCGTTGGGCGGCCTGCGCGACCCGTTGAACCGGCTTGCTGCAAACTTCAAAGAAATTTCCCAATCTCCCTCCAAATCATCTAATTTGTTCGAGGTAGGCTCTTTACACATTATTTTTGTGGTTGGTGATGAATGTAAGCCCTCATGCTTGTATTATAACCTCAAATCATGTAAGTGAAAGGACATTATATGGCTGCAATGTTAATGAGCAAACTGTGCTAGGGTTTGTGTTGTTTCAAGCTATTTTTCCCTTTGGTTTGTTTCCCTCCTTTCCCTTTCACTCACACTTATATGTTCATCTCTTTTCCCATATTATTTTGTAAATGAAATGCAAATCTTTCCCCATCCCTAGTCACTAAAAATGAAAACCCTACCCCTCTCCCAAAGCATCAAAAAACAAAATTCAAAACCCTAATCCCCCTCTACCATATGCATGTGTAAATAAAAATGTTGGTAAATATGTCAGCATGTTTTGTGCATGGTTTCCCTTTTTCCCCTATTAAACATGTATACATATTCCCATGTTCACTTTCATACATGTTTTTCCCATATGCAATAATCTTTGCAAATGATTTCCCAATTACAAATATGTGTTCCTATATGCATAATGATTTGCAAAATTTCCCTTAAAAATTCCCTGTTATATTTATATATTCCCATTCCTTGTTAAAAGATCCCTCCCCTAACATTTCCCTCATGTCTTTTTCCCCTTGAAACAACATAGAGTTCAGCACTTTTTGCAGGCAGAGACAGCAGTTCAAATTGTCCATTTTGCTCCTAAACCATGTCAGAAACCGAAACTTATGAGCAAAGTGATGACCATTCATCATCTACAGAGGTTGAGGTACAGAGGAGGCCTTGTAAGGGTGGACATCATAAGCGAGAGGAGCCCACCTCTTTGGCAGAATTACAGGCCTGTCCTTTGGCAATCACTTGTTTTCAGTACATGTCTTGTTATGAGTTCTGTGAGAGGATTTCTCGGATTCAGCACCATAGAGAGTTGGCCCGCTTGTTTGTTTTACACCTCCATGATGGACATGTCACTCTGGCAAGGGTGAACTTTACATTGACACCTGAGGTGATCTCACAGGCTACAGGGATACCGAATGTGGGTGAGGTATGGCCTAAGCGCAGGTTGCTAGATTTTGTTCACTTTGAGCCCTATGTCCGGCCACCATTCATGAGACATTTGGCGGGTGTTTTTCCATTCAGATTTCTCCGGAGCGAGTATGCTCCCATCATGAGGCTTATTATGCACTATTTTACCTGTGAGGGCAGATTTTCACAGGTGCACTCATATCACATTCGCCTTTTGATGCATTTCACCCGAGTGAGGATGATGAACATCCCGGTCTTCTTCTTTCATAACATTCAGAGGATGGTTCCCATGTTGCAGAAGAAGACCCCGGCCCAGCAGTACATGAGCTTATGTCATTATGGTTTGATTCAGCTCATAGTCTTGCATCAATTGACTCAGCAGGGCATCTCATGGGAGGAGTTCATTTCCCGTGAGTTTTTCACAGCACCACCCCAGCCACATCCTGAGGTCATTCATGAGGAGGGTGGACCATCTCAACAGCCTGATATTCCGGTCACTAGACATGTTATTTTTCACCTCAGCTCACATATCAGAAAGGCCCGAGGGCCTTATTTGCAGCAGCTAGGCGAGTACTATCTCCACAGCAGGTGGAAGGGGTCTCGCCTTCATCTTCAGCTCAGCGAGTGTTATATCCACATCAGGTGGAAGGGGCCTCGCTTTCTTCACCAACACAGGTATTACAGAGGGGCAAACAGCCCATGATTCATGAGGGTCCGGTGATTGATCTTGAGGCCAGTTCTCCTAGCCGAGAGGCGAAGGAGATCATTCAGCATCTCAGGGCTGAAAATGATGTTTTCCAGAGGAGATTTGAGGGTGCCCAATGGACCATCACTTACCTGGAGCAGCGAAACAAACAATTGGAGGAGGAGAAAGCACTTGATGAGCTATGGAGGATTCGTAGCGACTGAGTCTTGAACCGTAGAAGACCCGGTGATCCATTGCCTGCTGACCGAGAGTCTATGCTCATTCAGGAGAATGCCCGCTTGGAGAGGCTGTTGGCTAAGGCCAACCAAGAGAAAAAGCTGCTGAGAAACATGAAGAATCACTATTGGGCAAGGATGCATGTATGCAAGGCCAAAATGAAAATGTTCCAAAGGAGGTTGTCCGAGGCTCTTAGGCGGAGGAAGAAGACCAATCCACTCCGTATCTTGGCTGAGGCATCCCTCAAAGATCATGGCACTCACTAGCTCAGCCACAGCACAAATCCCAAAAAATTTGGAGAATTTTGGGTAATTTTGGCATTTTTTGGTAATTTACAGGTTTTGGCTCCTCAACGGGTCTCACCCCGCGCGCGACCCTTCATCAGGGCAACTCCTTTTGGTGAAAACTCAGCATTTCCTGATTTTTCATGCAAAGTTACATATGCCCATGGATGGACTTGAGTTTTTATGGGGTTTTGGGCCTCCAGAAGGTCAAAATACATGCAAAATTTGACTTTCTGCCCCTTTTTTGAGTTGCAGAAAGCAGTCTTGGGAGAATTGAGTTTTGACTGGGAAAATGAACTCCAAATTCAGAAATTCTAGTTGGGTTGGAAAGTAGACTCGCAGACCTTTCCAACAAGCCCACTTTTGCTCAATTTTGCCACCGGCAAGTGCCTCAAACAGAGCTCCAAAGGGGCGCGACCCGTTGAGCAGGGAGGCGTGACCCGTTGAGCAGATTTTGCCAGAATTGACTTGTTTAGCCCAAAAAACGCAGATTTGACTCTTTTTGACTTTTTGGGGTTAATGATGGTCCTCTTGGATGTAATTGTGACAATTCTTAGATACTTTTACTCTTGTTTAACACTTCTAGAAGATTCATTCATGTAAAGGGTAAAAATTGAATGTATGAACTGGTTTCCAAGTTTATAGAGGCAAGTTGTTTTGACTGCCTATTTTCTAGTGTCTAGTTTAGAAGTTGTTGAAACAGTTCCTAGGATAGTGAGCTCGACCCATGGAGGCAGGGAAAGAGGTTAGATCATCTATATTATGTACTTTCTTGCTCATTTTCATGGTTGGACTCTTGAGGGAGAAGCTATCATTGTATTTTTCACTTGTATCTCTGCAATTTTTGGCTAAGGAAGACCAGGGTTTTGCAGTCATCTTTGGGATTCTTGTGGACTCATGTGTTGATGGTGTGTTTCCTAATGTACTTGTAAGTGTGTTTATGTGATCCATCTCCTTTCTTTACTTCTGCATATTAAACAAATGAAGTGTTAAAGTAAGAACTCATGCCTGCCATGCTCTGCTTTTAAATTTGTTTAATTTCTATGTTTTCTGCTGTCTAAAGAGAATTCAAAGACATTGTTTGCTCTCTTTAGCTCATCCTCTTTCATTCTTGATCATCCATCTCAACTAAAGGCATCAATACAGGCTCCTACCTCGCCCCAAAGAACCCCCTGCAGAAACTGTGTCAAATCCCCACACCTTAAATTGCAGTTCCTCAGTTTGCCACCAAAAACTCCAAAAACCCCCAAATCAACCTTTCTAATCAGTTTACTAGCCTAATATCAGTGTTACTTTGTTGGTCATCTCATCCTTTTGAAGATCTACCGAGATTGACCGGAGAGAGCCTTCTCCTGCCCCGTAGGGCTAGCTACGAGGCTGAATGGTTTGATGTTGCCTTGAGGTTTGCCTTCTTCAGCCTAGGGTGAAATTTCAAGCGCTAACACTTTCCATCCTTGTTGAGATTCATTCTTACACTTTGAATGTTCATATCAATGCTTCAATTTCCCAATAAATTCCTCAAGTGATCGAGGCTCATCATACTCAATCTGATCTCTAAATGCTAATGGAAAACAACTAAAAAATCCCCAAACTTTAGCCTTCTCATCTTTAAGATACGGTACATACCTCAATAGCTCCGTGAACTTAGTAATGTAATCTTCATCTGTCATTGATCCCATATTTATCTCATAGAATGATTTAGCCTTTCCATCATAGTACCTTCTAACAAGTACTTCTTCCTAAAAAGCCTCTTGAACTCATGTCAACTCAAGTCCTATGTCTCGATGTCTCTGACTTGCTTCACATCTTCCCACTAGATATTTTCTTTACCTTTTAGGCTGAAGATAACAATTATGGCCTTCATGTTTTTTGTGTACTCATGGAACTCAAATAACTTGTTCATCCCAAGTATCCAAGCCTCTGCATCTTCTGGTTTCTTCATGTCTACATCAAAAGTAGGTGGCTTTACTTTCTTAAATTCATCTAGGAAGTATCCCCTATCACTCCTCCTATAAGGATGATAACGGTGATGATCATGATGCCTATCAGAACCAGAACTAGAATAGTACGTGTATCCACCACCTCTCCTATCTGGAGTATCCATCAACCTACCATCTCTCACTGTGTCATCTCTATCCGACCCATGACCACCATGAGACCTACTACCAAATGCTCCATTAGTTATGTCCTCATGTCCATGGTTCATCTGAAGTGGTCCTTGTCGATGCAATTCTGACAAACTTTGAAGGAGTATTTCATTAACCTCTACTTGTTTCTATCGTGCATGCATGATTTTGTCATTGTCCACCTTATAACTCCTTATTTCTTCCTTCAAGCTTCTTAATGTGTATTCTAAGTCAGAAGAGTGCCCAACACCACGTTTCTCATCTGATTCATTGGGAGAATATTTGTAGTCAACCATCTTGCTAGTCATTTTGATCTCTTTCCTACAAGGCATACTATGTCAACTAAACCAAATCACAATAAACCAACGTAACTTAGCAAAATTCAGGGAGGATATCTCATCTGCAAGATCATCCAAATCAACATAATACATGTATAACATAATCATGAAAACATATATACATATAATACATAAGCACATAACCATATAACCATCATTTTAGCTAGAGTCTAGTCATCAATGCATGGCCATATCAACTACACATACCATGACCTCATGCATGACAATAACAACCATACCAATGTACATTGACAATACGCAAGTGTAAACAATATGTAACCAATCATACACTCATGATGATACATTTCACAACAACAACATCCTCATTCACATGGCGACATCACTACAACCATGACTAACACCATGCTTATGAAATAAGCATACAAACCATAAGGATGATTAACACACATGCAAACAACATGAATGCATGACGAACACACACTGCCCATCCAGTGCAGGAGGTGAACCATGCTCTGATACCACTCTGTAATGCCCTCCTCCCATATCTACCCAAGTAACCAACCAACTGGGGTAAACATATGATGAGAAGTTACTATGATATGATTCGACCTCCTAAGTCACCTCAAGGAAGTTGAACCCATGGAAACACACCATACAGACCTTCCACATCAGCAACAAGACTCTCAGGAACTATCCCAACCTCTCAGGTAACTAGTCTCTAGGTCCCATTGATATTTTAGACCATTTAACTCTCGAAATCTCCCTTGATATGGGCAAGCATGCATCCAGGGGGCTTTGGATGCTCCCATAGCATGGGTATGCCAACATCCAGGGAATTTTCTGCCCAGTGTTGTGCTTGTGTCCCGAGGATTTGAGCCACTTTTTCAGTCCCACAGACTAGGTCACTGCCCAGAACCCAATGGCACCTTCAGGAATGAAACATAACAACAAAAAAATGATACAAATGCAATTGCTTGAACAAGGACTTGAATGGACCCCTACTAACCATGAAATGAATTTCGTCAAACATGTCAAAAATATGTAATTTGCAGGTGTAAACAACAACTCTGAGCATATGGGTCTCATACTTATCTGAGAATCACTAAGAAGCATTGTTCCCTTATATCATTAGCTTCATTATCATCTATTAGGTCATAGATACATTATCCATTAATTTACAAATAAAAACATAAGGAGATCCGTACATCATCACTGTCATAAAACATGCTTATAACCATCATAATAACAACATAAATATCAAGGATACATCAGCCATAGAATCCACATATACACCAATACATTTACACATAAGATATAAAGGAAAGAACCTATTATTAATGAATGCAAAAGCTAATCCGAGATGGGACTACCACGTTCCACCCGACCATAGAATGGTTGAGCCAATACTCTCTTCAATCATTCACCCCTGTGCCATATTCCAAGCATGAATGTGGGATTCAAACCAAAATAACCAACTAGGGAATCCTGAGGCTAAACCATGTCACCCTCATTAATAGAAAGTCGGCTTTACTGTAATCCATATCGGATCACTAGGCCAAAACAATAAACATGTAATAATAGGCTTTACCATGATCTCCACCAGATCACTAGGCTAGAACAAGCATGGATTCCATCGGATTTCTCCACCTACACCGTGAGGAATTTTCCTGTCTCCTAGTCTCTCAGGGTTTACCGTAATCCACATTCCGATCCAAGGATCACTAGGCCCTAAACTGAGACACCACCCTCTAGGCTTTACTGTATATCTTGTCATTCACCAGCAAGGATTCCTATTCCTAATCAAGGGCAACCACCTCTTGGCTTTACCGTATATCTTTCCATTCACCAGTCGAAGATTCCTAGGCCCATCGAGGTAACAAAAAATACGACTTTACCGCAACCCACAGTTTGGTTCAGGGGTTACTAGGCCATGTTTTCTATCATTTGGAGATCCACCTCACTCAGCTTTGAATCTGTCTAGCAATTCAGCTCAACCAAAACATGAGAACCCCATCACACCATGGCTATTCGGAAATGGAAAGGCTAGGCTGAAAACAATGTCACACTTGGAAAAACCCATTCCATAACAACAAAGAACCATGTGCAATACCATGCATGCCAAATCTAGTAAGGAAAACACACATGCAAATCGATGCCTGCAAATAATCCTGTTGTAGTTGCTTGATCCTGCTCTTCCTTTCTTTCTCCTTCCTTCTTCTTGCCTTCTTTTCCTTTCTTGATCCAATTCCAAAGTGCTCCAAGAAAACTCTAAGTGTGCAAGAGTGTGTGAGAGAGAGAGAGACTAATAAGAGAGCCCCAAAACTGAAATGAGAAAAGGTACAAACTGATCCTCAAAAGCCTTTTTATCAATTAGGCCTCTATTTTCTTCATTTTCCTTCAATTTACTCCTTACATGCAACCTGTGACCTTTCACCTTCCTTTTCTCCTAATTTCCATTATTTTCATAAATAAAATGCCAAAAATGTCATTTTGTCTTTCCAAATCCTTAGCCATTGCCTTTTCCAATTTCCTTAGCCATAATAAACCAGATGAACACCCACACTAGGATGTCTTGCCCAACATTCAGATTGGAATAACTGTCCCATTAACCATGGTTATTATTTTTTCCTTTATTATCTTTTATTACATGGAATTTTCACTAGGGTTATTACAACCCACTCTCTCAAAATTACAACAGCAAAGAACCCCTTGGTTCCCTAACAAAGTCCACAAAAAATATAAAGAAAATCACTCCCCTTGGTTTAAGCCATCTCTTGCATGAGTCAGGGGTGCATGAATTTCCACTCGATTTGATCATCCAAAAACTCACTCGTTCACCTCTATGTTGGCACAAATCCACTCTACAACAAGGGTAGAGAAAGCCCTCATTCAGTTGCTCTCCTCATTTGGAACTATTCCCAATTTTGTACACTTTCTCTGTTGTGTGTCTCCTCATTCGTTCCATTATATATATATATATATATATCTATATATATATATATATATATATATATATATATATATATATATATATATATATATATATATATATATATGCTCCCATCATGAATGCGAATGGTTTCTTGAGCACCGGATCAATCGCTCCATCTCCTTGGGTCTATTTTTGTTATGTCTCCACTCATGTAGAAAACCCAACTTTCAGTCTCATTGACTCATTATGTCTCAAGTGTTAGCGCTTGTGTAGTCTCGACTCACTCATTCCAATCTTTGGATGTGTTCATGTGGGCATGCTCATTCCACCCCATGCCCATTTGAGTGAGTGCATTTGTTTCCATTCTTAGCACCCTCACACCACTTTGGGTGCATTCGTGCCCGCTCGAGTGTCATCACGTAGGCACATTTTAATATGACTTGGGTGCCTCTCATGTCATCTAGTCAACTTGGCGAGGAGGCACTAGTGCTTTGGGCGCTCAGTTTAGATGGGCGCCTAGGGGCCTTACATCCTTCCCCACCACAATTCTTTACCGTCCTCAATAATCCTAGCACATCTTAGTGTATCCTCTCCTCAAATTCACAAATTTATTTCTCCCAACTCCCCATTGAATTTCTCGTCTCCCATCCATCCTCCTCCGGTGAATTCTTCCAAAACACAATATATTCTCGCTTCCTGTTGTTGTCAATCCTTGTAGTCTTGTAGGACACTATCTCCTCAAGCTATAAATTTGGATGAATAAAAATCAATCTTGGTCCACACAACGAATTTTCTCTCTTAGGATCATGTATGTCTACCAAGCATGGTTTCTAAATTGAGATATGAAGTTCATCAAGAAACTCACCCAATGTTTGTATGGAATAGGAAAATATTGCAATAGTCCTCCCTGTAGTCTGACATCTGGTTTGTCATACTAATAAATGATGCAGTTTTGTACATATTCCTCCACACCACATCCCATATGCTCCCAGAAGTAACCTCTCTCCAATAATTCTAGTGTTCTATGTTGTCCTAGGTGGCTAACCCAAGACAAGTCATGACACTCCTTCAAGAGCTCCTTTTGGAGTCCACTCTACCTAGGAACATATATACGATTACAAAATAATAAGAGACCATCACAAATGTAGAATCTCTTGGTATTCCCTTCCTTTACCTACTTCATAATGTTCTTCTCTATAGAGTCTATCTCCAACCATACACGAATATTCCTCTGCAACTCTTCTATCATTTGAATCTGACCTTGTCCTAGCATAGGTGGGTTCTCTTCTTCCTCAATCACAACCGACTTTTCCTTTATAATCAAGGCATCTTCTACAACACTGAGATTCCATGGCCTATACTCAACGCTCATGTAAAACTTTACTACAAATTCCTTACAATGTGCCTACTTCGCTGGCAATCTAGGTTGAGATGTAAATCAACTTACTACAATGTTATCTTCCTTGACCATAAATGATCTCCCAATTAAATAATTCCTCCACACATGAAGACAGTGGATGACTGATGTTATCTCCTTCTCATGAGTGGGATATCTCCTATCCCTATCTCGTAATTTCTTGTTGTCGTAGGCTATTGGGTGTCCGTCCTGCATCACGACACTAAGGAAAATTTGAAGTATGGAAATTTATTGTGCCGAAAGGTGCTCTACAGCCCAGTATAAGGGGAGATGTATATATATATATATATATATATATATATATATATATATATATATATATATATATATATATATATATATATATATATATATATATAATATAAAGAATAGGGGAGATGTGTACACATAAATGTTTTTAAACATTTAAAGTTTACATAAGAAGTTAAAAGTGATTAAAATAATAAAATTCAATTTGTTATATTGTAATTTTTTTTTTTATAATTAAAATTATGAACAATTTTTTAGATAAAAGAAAACCATAATATATATATATCATTTAAAAATATATCACATCTAAATAGTATCTATAAATTTAGATTTATTTTACCATATAAATTAAAACAAGTGTTGCAGGGTAGCTTAGTCCCTATCATTAAAGTTAGAAATTAATTGGTCAATGATAAATTAATAGTGGTCAACATGCAAATTGAATTCTATATTATTTCTTTGGAAGGAGCTAATAAATTGAGATATGAAGTGGATAATTTAATTGATTGTTGAGGCACAAGGACTTGCACAAAATTTGGTGGGTGGTAACTGTTGAAGAATCTAGGGCATCTAGGTTAGGATGAGATTCTTCTGATGATGATAACTATTTGTGAGGTACTTTTTACTTTTTCTTATTAGCACAATATTCTCTTATTATTATTAGTGTGTGTTATCTTACTTCATCAAACAGTTACCAAAAACAAAAGAGACAAGAACACAAGATGTTGGATCTCAGTTAGGGAAAAACCTCTCTCTCTCCTAGAGAGGGAAACCCTTCTGCAAATTTCTCTTTTTGAAGCTTCAATTGACAAATGCCAAACCCTAGACCCTTGACAAGTAGATCCTCCAAGAAAAAGACACAATCTCTCTTTCTTTTGTCCTTTAATTGATGCCTCCTTCTATATTGCACCCTGACCTCTTCCTTCACTCTTCTTTCGACAACTGATGGCACTTTATGTAGAAACCCTAGGTCTCCTTAGAGACCTTTATTTTTGTATATTCATTTCCTTCTCAACCTCTCTTGGTAATCTTCCTTCTCCTTGATACTTAGACTAGAGAATGAGGCTTTTCTTAGGGTATATCTTCAAGTTAGAGGTTGATCCTCTTAACCTTACTGCAACTCTGATTTATTCGCACATGTGGCTGATCTAGGGCTTGAAATAGACCCTTTTACTTGCTCCCTTTCTTCACTTTAGGTGGGACCTACTTCACTTGATATGGAGGCTTATTAGGAGCCTCTTCTTAGCCCAATCAATATTTATGATGTCGCTGCACTTATGAATATGATGTGACCATAGAAATACCCTTCTTCCTTCATGTTGTTACAAAATTTGGACCTAAAACAGTCCTTCAAAAACTCGAATTCATATCTCTCCTTCTTCGTTGGCCTAGAAGAACCTTCTTTCTCTTCTTCGAATCTCCTTCTTGAATCTCTTTCTCGCTAATTTCAGAGATCACTTGATGATCATTTTGTGAGGTTGAACTATCCTATATATAGGAGTTTTTCCCTCCTATTTGGGCCGACTTGAGCTAGTGAGGCCGACTTGACTTTAAGTGCACAAAAAATTCATTCTTTGAGCCGAAATGAAGATGATACTTGTCTTTGCTTTGGAGGATCACCTTTGACATATTTCTTTGACTCTAGTACATAGATTTACATAGTGTAACATGCCCACATGGGTCTTCAACAATTACATTGACTCTTTGACTTTCCTAGAAACAATTAATCATGTGCTTGACCTACCAAATGGGCAAGAAACCCATTCTTGATAATTACAAAAATAATAATTATTTTATTTTACAAGTACAAAGATCATCATTACATTTATGAATACAAAACCTAGTTAAACTTTCTTTGACACTCCCTCTTAACTAGGGAGGTCCTCATACATCACTTTACAACGTGTTTGGACATTTTCAATATGAAGAATTCACATAAGAGAAATTGGATTAGAAATCCATCTATTATAGCATCATAGTAACCAACATTGTTTCCACATCAAGGCCTTGACTGACAACTCTATCTCTCATTAGATTAGAGCACAATGTTGGCGAGACCAATGACTATAGACACCTTCATCATTGTCTCTCAAGGTACATACCCACCCAAGTGTTCATTGAGTATGACCTTCTAGGACTATTCTTGTCTTGGGTTCTCACCCATCAAAGAATATCGATCCTCTTTCCTACTCTTATCTTGGATTCCCTACACATTGTTATGCAACCAACTCAGAAAATAGAAGAAAAGATAGATCAACGACTTCAAAATCAGCCTCTTCGAGGGGGAAACATCATTTACATTACACAAAAGAATAATTCTTGGATGATAAAAATGACAAGACCTCCTTTCTATATATAGGAGTCTAAGGGGTCACAATATAATCAAAGTCGACATAACAATAATATTCTAAGGGCACAACAATAAAAATAGTGGGCTTCTAAGGGGCACAATAATAACAATATGGGGACTATGATGGGCACAACAGTACAATAAGGGGGTTCCACTTATAACAATAAGTGGCTACACTAGTAGTATAGGGACCTAACATGCCCCTCTCCTTCAAAAACGTGTTGTCCTTAACACTTGAGTAGTTATGGATGCTTCTGTATAAAATTCTCATCCTCCCATGTGGAATATTCAGTGGGTAATCTCTTCCACTTGATGAGATACTCTGAAATTGATCGATTTCGTAGTTGTCGATTTCTTGTTTCTGTGACTATTTTAGGTTCCAATATGATTTTTCCTTCCTCGTCAAGTTCTGGAAATATTGTTTAAACTGGGAGCTTGTCGCCTATAACCTTCTTTAAGCATGACACATGGAAAACTAGGTGCACTCGTGAAGATGTAGGAAGCTCCAATTTGTATGCCATAGTACCAATCTTTTGTAACACCTTGTAACCCCCTTATTGTATTGTTGTTCCCATGTAGTCCTGATGTTGGCATCTGATGCTCTTTGTATTGTTATTATATTGTTCTCCCAAGTATTGTAGTTTGTCTCTCATCTTCAATACCTTCATGAAGTAGGGAGCTATTCCTTCTTCCTTGAATATCTTAATCTTATATAATTCATTACACAATGATATCACTTCTCCAGTTGTACTGAATGAGAATAGCTCCAATAGTTTATCATAGATTTCTTTAGATGTTTCAAGCTTGGAAACATAAGGAATGAGAGGGTCCTTGATGGATTCTACCATAATCCTTTGAGCACTTGCTTCATCCTTATTATACTTTTCTAGGGATTGAGTTTGATCCTTTGCAGGAATAGTGACGTTCCCTTTGATGTAGTCCATACTTTCAATTTTTTTGAGAAGTAGATCAGTCCTGTTTTTCCATGCAACGAAATTAGCAGTGCCAACCAATTTGTTGCTTTCTTTGCAAAAATAAATTTTGATATGTTCAGAAGGGGACATAAAAATACTTACTTGAGAGAGTTGTTGTGAAGATATCTTGCTGCTTCCTCGAAGATTTGATGATTTGACTTCTTAGATCTTGGAGTTCTTTAATATGTTTCCTTCAAGGTGCCTTATGAGAGATTTGCTTACTTCTCACTGTGTAGATATGGAGATATTCAATGATGAGGTTAGATCTTGGGTGCCTTTCTTTGAAGATGAAGGATCTTTGATGGAGAATCTTCTTGGATGTACCTTCTTGTAGATGCCTTTAGATGGAGGGATTTCTTCTTTTAGTAAGAACTTTGTTCCCAGGATGGTATTTCTTCTTGATGAGAGGAAATAGTAATCCTTATTGCCTTTGATGGATCTTGAACCCTTGCTTGTAGATCTGATGCTTCAATTTTTGTGTTCCCTTGCTTCTTAATCCTGATGCTTCAATATTCTATATGTTCTTGAGATTCCCTTCCTTGATGTGTCACTTTAGCTTTGATACCATGTTGAAGAATCTAGCGCATCTAGGTTAGGATGAGATTCTTCTGATGATGATAACTATTTGTGAGGTACTTTTTACTTTTTATTATTAGCACAATCTTCTCTTATTATTATTAGTGTGTGTTCTCTTACTTAATCAAATAGTTACCAAAAACAAAAGAGACGAGAACACAAGATGTTGGCTCTCAGCCTAGGAAAAATCTCTCTCTCTCCTAGATAGGAAAACCCTTCTACAAATTTTTCTTATTAAAGCTTCAATTGAAAAATTCCAAACCCTAGACCCTTGACATGTAGATCCTCCAAGAACAAGACATAGTCTCTCTTTATTTTGTGTTTTAACTGATGCCTCCTTCTGTATTGCACCCTGGCCTCTTCCTTCGCTCTTCTTCCAACAGCTGATGACACTTTCTGCAGAAACCCTAGGTCTCCTTAGAGACCTCTTTTTTTGTATCTTCCTTTCCTTCTCAACTTCACTTGGTAGTATTCCTTCTCCTTGATACTTAGACTAGAGAATGAGGCTTTTCTTGGGGTATATCTTCAAGTTAGAGGCTGATCCTCTTAACCTTACTGCAACTCTGATTTCTTCACACGTAATGTTGATCTAGGGCTTGAAATGGACCCTTTTACTTGCTCCCTTTATTTGATCTAGGTGGGATCTACTTCGCTTGAGATTGAGGCCTATTAGGAGCCTCTTATTAGCCCAATCAAAATTTATTATGTTGTTGCACTTATGAATCTGATGTGAACACAAAAAATACCCTTCTTCCTTCTCACGTGTGACAAAATTTGGACCCAAAATAGTCCTTCAAAAACTTAGATTGCTTTCTCTCCTTCTTCACTGGCCTAGAAGCACCTTCTTGCTCTTCTTCACATCTCCTTCTTGACTCTCTTTCTCGTTGATTTCAAAGATCACTTGATGATCCTTTTGTGAGGTCAAATTGCCCTATATATAGGAGTTTGTCCCTCCTATTTGGTCTGACTTGAGCTAGTGAGGCTGACTTGACTTTAAGTGCACCAAAAATTCATTCTTTGAGGTGAAATGAAGAGGAGACTTGTCTTTTCTTTGGAGGATCACCTTTGAAATATTTCTTTGACTCTAGTACATAGATTTGCATAATGTAACATGCCCACATGGGTCTTCAACAATTACATTGACTCTTCGACTTTCCTACAAGCACTTAAACATGTTCTTGACCTATCAAATGGGCAAAAGACCCATTATTAATAATTGCAAAAATAATAATTCTTTTCTTTTACAAGTACAAGTACAAAGATCAAAATTACATTTATGAAGACCGAACCTAGTTACACTTTCTTCAACAATTACATCTAGTTAGTCTACACATTTATAGTTGTATTCCTAGGAAAGTGCCAAGGAAAACATAAATAATGGTGGGAAGTGACTCTTGATAAGTATATTTATTTACATATTATTTCTATCCATTTGTTTATGAAAAATCTTTCTTAAATTATGGTGGGAAGTAACTAATCGTAAATATGTTATTTCAGTGAGTATGAGTTAATATCAAGATGTAAGATTAGAGTTAAGACGCATATTTTTCTCTGGAATTAAATTTTTTAAGAATGGTTTGGTTTTAATTCTTTTTTTAAAACTAGTTGTCTTAAGAGGTTTTTTATAATTTACTATATGGAGAGGTGTTTTATAATTGAGTGTATAGATATGTTCATGTTAAATCGTTACATTTAAAATTAAACTAGCATAGTTATATAAATTAAATGGTCTACTAAATATCGAAACACCTATCTAATAATACATCTCATGTTGTCAATATTTAAAAAAATCATAAAAATTAAGTAAACCAACCTCAATCCATGTGAACTCTGGATCTACCAAGCACCGAGAGATATGGAGTGGAAAGGGAGAGATGGAGAGAGATTTAGGGAGAGAGGAGAGGAGGGAAGAGAGAGAGAGAGAGCGAGAGAGAGAGAGAGAGAGAGAGAGAGAGAGAGAGAGAGAGAGAGAGAGAGAGAGAGAGAGAGAGAGAGAGAGAGAGAGAGATGGGAGACACAGAGATGGAGGGGGTAGAGAAGGTGGGGGGGGAGACAGAGAGAGAGAGATGGGGAGGAGAGACAGAGGGAGGTGGTAGAGGAATGGAGAGAGAGGAATTGAGAGATAGAATAGAGGGAGGGGGAGAGAGATGGATTTGGATTGGGAGAGAGAGGGAGGGAATAAGAAATACATAGAGAGAGAAATCTACAAAGAGAGGGAGTGACAAGGGAGAGATGGAGAGTGATTGAAGGAGAGACAAGGGTGAGAGGGAAGAGAGGGCGGGGGGGGGGGGGGGGGGAGAGGGTGAGGAAGAGGGAGTGAGAGAGAGACAAATAGAGATGGAGAGAGAGTGTTTATGTTTGGGGGGTGAGATAGAGAGATAATGAAGGAGAGACAAAAGGAGATTGAGATATAGTTAGAGGAGGGAGAGAGGGAAGAAGAGAGAGACGAAGTGTGGGAGGGAGGGTGAGAGAGATAGATATGGAGAAATATAGCATGTGTGTTTTGGGGGATGAGATAGATATACAAAAGAGATATCGAAGGAGACATAGATAGAGAGAGAGAGAGAGGGAAAAAGAGAGAGACAAATACAAGGAGGGAGAGGCTGTGAGAGAGAGAGAGAGAGAGAGATGGGGGAAAGAGGGAGGGGGATATAGAGAGAGATGGGAGAGACAAGGAGGGGGAGATACAAGTTTATTCACTAAAATAAGATGTATATTTTAATTACTCTGGAATTATTTTTTTTAAGAAAGGTTTGGTTTTTATTCTTCGCTTAAAATTGTTTGTGTTAAGAAGTTTTTTCTAATTTAGTGTAGGGAGATGTTTATGTTATATTGTTATATTTAAAATTAAACTAGCATATTTATATAAAAAAACATAGATCCATCTAAACCCTAGATCTATCAAGCATGGAGAGAAATTAAATCTCTCTAGGTGCAAAACTTTCTTCAAGTTTTGCACTAAAATTTTCCTTGGAGTCTTCATGTAGGATGGACACCTAGTGGCCTATGACAATAGGAAGTTATAGGATAGGGAGAGGAGATATCATGTTCATGAGAAGGAGATAACATAATTCATCCATTGTCATCAGGTGTGGAGGAATTATTTGATTTTGATATCTTCTTAAATTTTAGAAACCTTCGTGAATCTTACTAGTGCTTAACATGCAAAGTATAAAATGTTTGGTGATATTTTTGTAAAAATATTCAAATTTCTAATGATTTGATATAGTCTTTGTGTTGACATAGTGTTTTCATTGATGAAAACCAATGTCATTCCATTGATGTAAAAAAAATAATAATGTCAAAAGGGGAGATTGTTGGACATAACATGAAAGCCAATTTCATGTCATTGATGTCAAAAGAAGGAAATTGTTGGGCAGAGTATTGTCATGTCAAAAGAGGTATGATTCCTTGGAAAATCATTAAGCATCTGTTGACATATCGATGATGATGAAGGAGTTATGATAGCTTGCAATTTATTGATTCTTTTTTAAAGCTATGATAATCAAATGAGAATGTAGATGGTCAAGCTAGATAGTCCTCTCTGAGACCTTTCCAACGATATATTAAAATTGGTCAAACTCATCCAAAATGAAAAAATAAACAAGTTTGAAAGTGACATGGTGGAAAAGGGTCAGAACAATTTTTTTAAAGTTCATGCACGTTTAGGGAAAATCTATGAATTCATGCAATATATGTGGTTGTTGGCATACAAACATGTGCGTTGTTTAATGGGGTTAAATGTCACACAATTATGGGTGGATATGATGGTTGTCGAAAGAATGAATGACAGATGGAGTGAAAACTTGCAAGACATTTAACAAAGGTCATGCCCTCTGACCTCGGCCATGTGGACCCGATCATATCATGGCAAATGGATTGATGTGGACCCTTTAGCGACAAGACATGTGGGTTGATCACCCAGTAGATAGAGCCAATGGAATTTTTACATGTCAACAAGATGACACATGTGACACCAATGGAAAGTTGAAAAGTGGCAACATGAGATGATGTGGATCTATGATGGATGACATAATAGTATGATGTGGTAGTATGGTGGATGACATGATAGTTGATGTGGCAATACAATGGTTGAGGTGATAGCATGGTAGGGTGCCACATAGCATGTCTAATTAGTATTTTTGGGTGGCCAATTGAGCCAAATATTAGTGAGAAGTGGCACCAATTATAGGGTGCTATGTGGCATGATAACATCATGTTGATGTCATCATCCAGTTGAACATAGACCCCTAAGGACACTACAATAGAATAGGGAAATAATGCTTAAAATTGTACCAGAATTTAGTGTTTCTTAGTTCATGAATTGGACACCTTTCCTGATGAAAAAATGGTTGCTACCAGGGATGTTTGTACTAGTGCCAAATTTTGCACCATAAATTACACTAGAAACAACATCGCAAATAATGCTGGAAATAGCACTGGAGAAATAGAGCCATAAATAATGCCTGAAAAAGTGCCTGAAAGAGCACCCCACAGTTTTCCTGGAGTTGCATCGAAAGTTGTGTCGGAAATAACACTATAATTAGTACGAAGAATGATGTCATAAATAGCACCATTTAGCACCAGGACTTGCTTCAAATTTGGATCTTGGTTTGGCTTCTAGTTTAATATCCAATTTTTCTTCACATTTTTCTTCTAGTGTGGCTTCCAATTTTACTTCAAAATTTTCTTCTAGTGTCGCTTCCAATTTTCCTTCTAGTTTTTTATTCTAGCCTGGCTTCCAATTTTTCTTCCAGTGCGGCTTTGAATTTTTTTCTAGTGTGGCTTCCAATTTTTCTTCTAGTGTAGTTTCCATTTTTTCTTCCAGTTTTGCTTCTAGTGTGGCTTCTAATTGTGCGTCCAGTTTTGCTTCTAGTGTGGCTTCCAATTTGGCTTCCATTGTTGCTTCTTTTTTGGCTTCCATTATAAGAAATAACGCTAGGTTTAGCGCCAACATAATTTCCGATTTGGCTTCCAGTTTTTCTTCTAGTGTGGCTTCCAAAAAATTATTATTGTTTTGAATACAGTTAAATTAATATGTTTTATTTCGATTTAATTAGTTAAATATATCATGTCTCTTAAATAATTTATATGATTATATATCATATGAATTCATTTAAAATATTTTATAGGATAACATTTATAAAGAATTTTTAGGGAAACAAACATCCATTCAAATTAACAACATCAATATACTTATAAAATCTCCATCAAAATAGAATCTACAACACCCAATATATATAAAATAACAAGATAATTATTGTAACATGGTCATCATCTATAATTAAAACAAGTGAATCAAATA
The DNA here is from genome assembly GCA_031772625.1 of Pinus tabuliformis. NCBI lineage: Eukaryota > Viridiplantae > Streptophyta > Pinopsida > Pinales > Pinaceae > Pinus > Pinus tabuliformis. The sequence goes on along the minus strand of CM062809.1, from coordinate 883,656,782 downwards.
CCTATAATTTAAGTGAATTTGACAACATTCATCATGAGAAGTAAATCAAAACCATCATACGTAATAAATATGCATCCAAATCATCAACCACTTTCGACATAAAAAAAATGATGAGTCAATACTGACGAGATCATCATCATGTATGTATTTGGAGAATCTCTCATTACAATTCAAAAATGTATCAAATTGAATCATTGGAAGGACCCAAATACAAGACCAACTCTACAAAGAATCCAATTGATCATGGATAAATTTGGAATTTTGGAGTTCTATCATATCAAGAGAGAGAACAACGCTTTGGCGGATGATCAACCTAGCAAAGGTATCAATTTGGTTCAAGGCGAGTTGATGGAGGAGGGTGGCATAACAATTATATGTCACATACCATGATTGCTCATAACTCGAGGATCACAAGATGCTTAAGGGTAATTAAGGAGGATAATCCAATTGAAAGGTTGCATAAATTCAATAGTCATTTCACGGTACAAAAGCTCATAAGTGATCACTCTAGCTTATTGGTGATCGATCCAGCAGAATGACGAGCCATTCATCCAACAATGGTTAAACACAAGGATTAATGGTAAGAGTGTGGCCAGGTGGGATGTCTTCAGCAAAGGATTTGATATGTTGTGGTTAAGGAAGAACATATCAGTTCAACCGTGCATGTTTATGGTACAGACCAAGAAGCAATGAATTTGCAATTGTTAATGCGAACATCATTAAAATCGAAGGGACTCCCCTCGCCATCATTTTGGAGTTAAGTCTCACTATAATCAGATGGCTTTGTAGAATTAATTCCTAGTGTCTCTCCATACATTCTTTCTGAGCTGAAGAGATCATGACTTCCTCGCCAGGCAATGGCACTAGTGGCTCCCTAGATGAGATTGACTCGGCGTTCAAGTAGGAAATCAAGGAGATGATCTCCAGGATAGGTGGGAAAATAATTTTTGAGGCTCACTCTCATTTCACCTTGGTAACGAGTCAGTTGGAAGGTTTGAAAAAATATGTTGAAATTGTGCAAGCAACGGTGGAGGTAATTATATCCAGGATAGAAAATAGTAATTACAAGGTGGGGAACTCTGAGTTCAACGTGGAGAATGTAGTTTTCTCAGTGTTAAAATAAATATTTGACCTCGATGACAGTGGTGAACAGGATATGACAATTGGTGAGGGAGGGACTCTCCCTCCGGTCTTTCCTGATCAACAGGAGTTGGAACAAGAGCAGGGGCAACAAGGAGCAGT